>SKCR01029070.1:0-131120 GCA_019454045.1 Zanthoxylum bungeanum | reverse complement strand
GGAATCCCATTGGTAGTATGACTATGTGTCTATGGGAATCCAAATTAGGGTAGGTGTATTTGGTCTTAACATGAGACTTGCATCGCTAATACTTGCGACAATCAGTACGCTTTGGTTTTATTCGTCCGGGGCTTTAACAGGTTCTGTGTACGCCTCTTCTGGGTATACTGAGAATCGTAGTGTATTGGGTGTGATGTCAAGATGGAAGTATCACTTCAGTTATATGGAGATGATGATCACGTAGGATATGGAACTAGTACACTTAAGTACTGCAATCATCGGGATAATATGACTAGTTCATGATTATCCGATTATAGAGACTAGTTGCTAGTGATTTGATATATGATTCGTACGGGGAAGACACAATTCCAGCCCTAGGCCTAGCATGTGACATCTGATACTGGATCGTAATACGTAATACTTAGTATACTACGACTGATTAAGATTATATATTCCCTTAAAGAATATTTCTGGAGAATTAGGTAGGCATGGTGTTTTGCTAGAAGCCAACCATGTCTTGTAAATCGGTAAGAATATTGTACCAGGTACGCACGTGTTCGGATAATCCGATAACCGTATTTACTGCCAACATATCCAGAGATCTCCTGGGTCGCTTCCCGAAGATTCACTGATGACATTTGACTCGAACAAAATTAATCTAGGATGAATTATGAGAAAGAAAATTAATCTGGGATTAATCACGGTAATAATTAATCTGGGAATTAATTATCAGAGAAAGAATTAGTCTAGGATTAATTACGTCGAGAATTTATCTGGTATTAAATTCGTCGATAAGAGAGAACGCGATTAATTTGGAATTAATCGGCAAAATGAATTTAATAGTGAAATTAGATTTTACTAATTAATTAATTGGGCTAAAATAATATATTAGATATATTAATTGAAATTGGATTTCAATGCGGAATTAAAATTGGATTTTAATTCGTCCGAACGAATTATTTTGGGATTAATTTGTAAGCGACTTTCGTAAAAATTTTGCAAGACATTATTATTTAATTAATTGGATTTAATTACGTCGCGACGGAAAATTCGTTTAATCGGATTAAACGAATCCGAGCCCGAAGTGTGTTGAGCAAGACCACTTGAATTTTGAATTTAAAGTGGGGCCCACCAACTTACAATCATAAGTCACATTTTTGGTGATAGAAGTTGTTGGTGGATTTTTGTTGGAAACTTGTATTACACACTTTGACTTTTGCTTTTGGAATAAGTATATACACTTTTTGGAAAATGTTTTTTTTTTTTTTTGGTAATTGTTTTAGAAACAAAATATCAAAAACCAAAACTATTCATCTCTCTTCTCCATGCAATTGCCGAGCACTCCCTCTCCATTTCTTGGAATTTTGTTGCAAAATTCAAGCAAGCTAGCACTTGAAGGAGTTGATTAAGGTGATAGGGAAACTCACCCAAGTGTTGGAAAAACTCTACAAAGCTTGGAGCTTCAACAAATACAAAGAAAAAGTCTTGAATCTCATCCGATCAAAGTGAGTTTTTCCGCAACTTGTCTTTGATTTTTTACACAAAAACTCATCTTAGAGATCCATGGCATGTTCTAGGAACACTAACAATGGTATCAGAGCCATCCTATGTTTGATTTGAATTCTAGGGTTTATGGACTTTAATTTGGGATTTTTGCTTGGAGTTTGAAAATGCCTAAATTGATTGTGTGGTTATGTTTATATGATGTTGAATTGGATTTGTGCATTGGTGGATTTATGAAAAATTGATTAGATTAAAAATCCCCAAATCCTTTGACATGGTCGAATATACCCTAGGTTGTGCTCATGGTGAATTTTTGAAATTTGACAATTAAATATGTTAATTGGCATGAAATGAATGTTAGATGTTGATTTAATTGGATTGAAATCAAATTGCATGATGAATTCTTGTCAAAACCGTGAGCTATAAGCATGTAGAATGAATTGTTTTTCTTCAATTTGTGTTGGACATGAATTGAAATTAAAGAGCATGATTAATTGGATTAATTAGTGTTTTGGAAACATTAGATTAGTTGATTATTATGTTAATTACACTTGAATTTAATTAATATGTAATTTGGAAAAATGTATTAATTTAATTGTTGTAATTGGGCTTAATGGGCTTGGTTGGGCCAAGTTTGGTTTTGGACAATTGGGTTGGTTCCAATTGGGCCTAAAACCATTTCTATAAAGTCCAAATATGACAATTGGGCCTTTAATAATTTAATTGGGCCCAATGGGCCAAAATTGATTTTGGGCCAAGGGTGATTCCTTATTGGGCCTTGCCATATTGGGTTTGATCCATAATGGCCAAAGCCCACACCTAAAGAATTAATTAAAAGCCATTGGACTTTAATTAAATAGTATTGGATACTAATTGGGCCTTTGAGACACATGAAGATTGGATTTGGAATCCAAGTCTAAAAGGCACTATTAAAAGTGTAAATATTTAATTTTGAATTAAATATGAATTAGTATTGGATACAATTTAAATTGGATTTAAATTTGTGAGTCATACGTCATCGGTGAATCTTCGAGAAGCGACCCATGAGATCCCTGGATATGTTGGCAGTAAATTTGGTCATCGGAGTATCCGAATACGTGCGTACCTAGTACCACGTTCGTACCGATTTACAAGACATGGTTGGCTTCTAGCAAAGTACTGTGCCTACCCAATTCTTCAGAAATATTCTTTTAAGGAATATTTAATCTATATCAGGCGTACTATACATAGTATTGCGTATTACGATCCAGTATCGGATGTCACATGCTAGGCCTAGGGCTGGAATTGTGTCTGCCCCGTACGAAGCATATATCGGATCTTTGGTAACTAGTCTCTATAATCGGATAAACATGACCTAGTCATATTTTCCCGATGATTGCAGTACTTAAGAGTATTAGTTCTGTATCCTACGTGATCATCATCTCCATATGACTGAAGTGATACTTCCATCTTGATATCATACCCAATACAATATGATTCTCAATATACCCAGAAGAGGCGTACACATAACCTGTTAAAGCCCTGGATGACAAAAACCAAAGTATATTGATTGTCGCAAGTATTAGGGATGCAAGTCTCATGTTAAGACCAAATACACCTACCCTGATTCGGACTCCCATAGACACATAGTCATACTACCAATGGGATTCCGAGGGGTCTATCCAGAGCGAAGCTGTTTCTGTACTATCGGTAAACACAACCTCCTATCACACTTGCATAAGTATCCAATACTTAAATATATGAGAACTATGTCGTTATGCTCCCACAACGCACAGAAGTGCAATACTAGTCTATTCCGCATTATCGATGTCCAGTCT
Source organism: Zanthoxylum bungeanum (assembly GCA_019454045.1). Classification (NCBI taxonomy): domain Eukaryota; kingdom Viridiplantae; phylum Streptophyta; class Magnoliopsida; order Sapindales; family Rutaceae; genus Zanthoxylum; species Zanthoxylum bungeanum. The sequence continues at coordinate 127,800 of SKCR01029070.1, read as the reverse complement.
CGATAATACTACGACTAGGGATATTTAATGATTAAACCTTAGTGGATTAATATTGTCTCTTATCTTATTAATCCGGTACTAATCATATGGACTTTTATCATTTATGTATTTTGGTAATCCAATTACAAATGATAAAAGAGCAATTTCCTTTGTCACATAGTTAATTTGTACAACAACACCATGTTCTGTACAAATAGTGATGCTATGGGTCATAATTATACAACATGTGGGCCCATGTATAACCAGGCTAGAGGTGGATATAAATACTTCGTAACCTATACGGATGTTGCATCACGTTATGGTTATGTGTATCATATGAAACACAAGTCAGAAAATTTTGATTTAATCAATGAGTTTCGACACGAAGTAGAAAAACAGACCGGCAAAAGTATTAAAACGTCACGGTTGGACCGCGGTGGAAAATACTTGAGCAATGAGTTTCTCGATTACTTGAAAGAGTATGGTATTCTTTCATAGTGGACTCCACTTGGAACACCTCAATTGAGTGGTGTGTCCGAACGAAGAAACCGGACTTTGTTGGACATGGTTAGGTTAATAATGAGTCGCACTGAGCTACCAATTTCCTTCACGGGATACACATTGAATAGTGTAATACTTATTTTGAATAAGGTTCCGCCAAAGTTTGTTGGACAGACTCCATATTAAATATGGATAGGAAAGAAACCGGGTTTCTTATTCCTGAAGATTTAGGTATGATGGGCATATAATTGAACGTTTGGATGGTACCAAACTAAAACCCAAATCGGATAAGTGTCTATTTGTAATTGGTTATCTTAGGGAAACCAATTTCCACAACCCACAAGAGAACAAGGTATTTGTTGGACAATTATGACCAATAGCGTCACTATTTGTACAGATCATGGTGTTGTTGTACAAATTAACTATGTGACAAGGAGATTGCACTCTTATCATTTGTGATTAGATCACCTAGATGTATAAATGATAGGAGGTCCCTATGATTAGTTCCTGGATTGAGATGATATGAGACAGTATCAGTCCACGAAGGATTAATCATTAAATAATCCCTAGTCGTAGTATTATCGAGATTGGACATCGATAATGCGGAATAGACTAGTATTACACTTGTGCACGTTGTGGGACCACAACGACATAGTTCTCATATATTTGGGTATTGGATACTCATGCAAGTGTAATAGGAGGTTGTGTTTTACCGATGGTACGGAAAACAGCTTCGCTCTGGATAGACCCCTTGGAATTCCATTGGTAGTGTGACTATGTGTCTATGGAAGTCCGAAATCAGGGTAGGTGTATTTGGTCTTAACCTGAGACTTGCACCGCTAATACTTGCGACAATCAATATGCTTTGGTTTTGGTAGTCCAGGGCTTTAACCGGTTATGTGTACGCCTCTGTTGGGTATATTGAGAATCGTAGTGTATTGGGTGTGATGTCAAGACGGAAGTATCACTCCAGTCATATGGAGATGATGTCACGTAGGATACGGAACTAGTACTCTTAAGCACTGCAGTCATCGGGATGATATGACTAGGTCATGTTCATCCGATTATAGAGACTAGTTACCAGACATCCGACATGTGCTTCGTACGGGGCAGACATAATTCCAGCCCCAGGCCTAGTACATGACATCCGATACTGGATCGCAATACGCAATACTACGTATACTACGCCTGACATAGATTATATATTCCAGTAAGAATATTTCTGGAGAAATGGGTAGACACGGTGCTTTGCTGGAAGCCAACCATGTCTTATAAATCGGTAAGTACGTGGTACGAGGTACGCACGTATTAAGATATTCCGATGACCGTATTTACTGCCAACATATCCAGGGATCTCTTGGGTCGCTTCTCAAAGATTCACCGATGACAGTTGACTTTAACTAGAATTAATCTGGGATTAATTTAGAGATAGAAAATTAATCTGGGATTAATTGAGGCTTTATTTAATCTGGGATCAAATGTGTTCGAAAGAGAGAGAACGCGATTAATTTGGAATTAATCGGTAAAATAAATTTAATAGTTAAATTTGATTTTTCTATTTAATTTATTCGTATGGGCTAAAATTAATATATCGGATATATTAATATAAATTGGATTTCATTAGGAAATTAAAGTTGGACTTTAATACGAGCGAACGGATTAATTTAGAATTAATTCGTAAACGGAATTCGTAATATATTTACGAGGCGTCGTCATTTAATTAAATTAGATTTAATTATTTAGCGACGGAAATTCGTTTAATCGGATTAAACGAATCCGAGCCGCGGCAAACATTCGTAGAATCCATTTAAATTTTGAATTCATATGTGGGGCCCACTTCACATGTGGTAGTTGGGAGGGTAGTTGGCATTTATGCCAAGCCATCAACTTTCCAACTACCTTGGAATGGTTTTGGTGAAACCATTTACCCAACCACCTTGTTTAGGTGAAAAGGGTAAATTACTTTTACCAAAAGACATCTCTCTCTCTCATAACACAACACTTGACACAAGAAAACCCTAATTGTTTTGAAAATGGGCGTGAGCTTCATCAGCAAAATGGGCGTGAGTTTCATCCTCCATGGGCGTGAGCTTCTTGTCTTCCTCTCTTTGATTTTGTTGAAAAATCAACAAAACTAGCACTTGTAGAAGTCTTCTAAGGTGATAGGGAAACCAACTCAAAGCTTGGAATCAACAAAGGAAGGATCATGGAGATCTTCTTCTCAAAATTTTAAAAGCTCAAATCCATTCAATGTAAGTAATTTCGCAACTTATAATGAATTTATGAACACCTTTTCTTGCTTATTAGATCCTTGGCATGTTCTAGGAACACTAACAATGGTATCAAGAGCCAATTTTAAGCATGAAAATTTTAGGGTTCATGAGACTAAAATTTGGGGTTTTTATGTTTTGAACATGATTTCTTCAAATTGATGATTTAAGTAAGCTTAGATTATGTTAACTTAGAGTTGTGCATGATTAGATTTGAGATAAATTTATTGGATCAAAATCTACAAAAATCTTAGCATGGCCTAATATGCTACTGCATTGGACTGCAGTTTTATTTTTTTTTTTTGTAACATGAAATGATGTGTTTAAATGCACGTTTAAATGTTGATTGTTGGTTTGATTGGATTAGAATCAAAGTCAATAATGTTTATGTTAAAGCAAAGAGCATGTTGAGCATGAAATGATGTGTTTTGGATTCAATTTGTGTTGAGCATAAATTGATGGATTAAGCATGATTAATTAAGTTAATTGGTATTTTGGAAATATTGAGTTTAATTAATTAATCATGGCTAATACACTTTAATTAAAATAATTGTGATATTTGGAATATTATAATTATGTTAATAAGCCTTTATAATTTAATTGGGCTAAAAGTGTGTATTTGGGCTTAATGGGCTTGGTTTGGCCAAGTTTGGTTTTGGACTTTTGGATTGGATCCAATTGGGCCCAAAACCAATTCCATAAAGTCCAAATACATCACTTGGCCCTTTAAAGAATTTAATTGGGCCTAAATTAATTTGTAGGCAATAGGGTGATTCCTATTAGGCCTTGGCATTTTGGGTTTGACCCATTATGGCCAAAGCTCATGCCTTAAGAATTAATTACAAGCCCATTGGACTTTAATTAAAATGACATTGGATGTTATTGGGCCTTTGAGACCCATCAAGATTGGATTTAGAATCCAAGTCTTTAAGGCTTATAAGTAAGTGTAAATATTTAATTTGGAATTAGCATTGAATACAAATAAATTGGATTTAAAGTTGTAGTTCAATATAATTCAAGAATACTTACTTTGAGTATTTATTCTTAAACGAGTTTGACTCGCGCAAATCAAATCGTTGTTTGAACATTGGATGATCATTAATTCAAAGATTAATTAATTGGATTAGATTGATTGAATAACATGATTTGTATGAATACATGAATGTATTGCATGAATAATGTATATCAGATGGATATTAGAAGGGTGAGGGCAATTTTGGAAATTGTAATAAATTTAGAATTTATTAAATTGGACCTGCTTGTCCAGCCTTTTATCTCCTTACTCTTTGTAATTCTCTTCTCACCAATTCCCCTCAATGTTAATGAGGTTTCTTTATTGTATTATGTAATTGGGTAGAAGTTAGAATAGTTCGGAGATAGACGGAGAAATGTAGTGATTTGTTATAGGAACAATTTGTGACATATCCATCCGCATATCATTATTAATTTATTTATCGCTCCTTATTATGCTTTTAGAATGCATGCTTAAGGGTGTATGATGAGAGACCTAATCAAAGATAATAAATTGGTTGCCAATTTACGCGAAAAACCCTCAAAACATATTAAGTGTTTTTCCTTCCGTTGAGTGATTCTTACTCAAGATCCAAAGTTGGCATTGGTTTGTTGGCCAAAGTCAAGACCTTTGTCAATTGCGGATGTGTTTGAATCATGAAAGTTTTGTTACATATCGGTGTCTTCCAAGTCGTGATTTGTTGGCCAAAGTCAATATCACTTCTTGTCCATCGATATTGATTACGAAGCTTTCCATGTCAATGGGTCCCGCTTAACTGGAATCATTAAGCTTGTTGTGCCAAAGCCAAGGCTTAGTTGATTCAGAGGAAAAAGGTTAGGAAAATATATTGGATATATTTGCATACATATTGTATATATGTTTCGGACTTGGATGTCCACCTACTGGATCTAAGAATTGGATGAGATCCAATTGATCTTAGAGATCTACCTAGTTAAGTATAATACAATTTGTTGGCCAAAGTCAAGATTGCATGTTATTTAACGGGATCCTAGCCCACTAGGAAACAAGGTTTCCCGAGTACTCAACAGAGGGTTAGAGGCTCGCCGAAAAATAGTGGGAGGCTAGTATTGAATTTGTAATTTCGTTCAAATACTTGCCAATACGCGCTCATTTCAATTTTCGTCATTATTTATTAATAAATATATTAGTTGGACTAATATTCAATTGTTGTTTTAATTAAACAGTTGGACTGTATTCAAACTACTTCATTTATAGTTGATTATATAATTAGATTATAGTAATCAATATTTTGAATTTTACCCTTCATTTATAGTTGATATTTAATTGGATTATAGTAATCAATATTTTTGAAATTTACCGATCATTTATAATTGATTATATAATTGGATTATAGTAATCAATATATATTTGATTTTAACCAATAAAAGTATACTTGATTATATAGTTGGACTATAGTAATCATTATATTAAATAGTACCTGAAATTGTTGATTAAATAGTTGGACTATTAGAATCAAGATAAATTGAAAGATTAGTGTTTAAAACATAATCCTAGTGAAAATGGTTTAAACGACTTTAATTTTCAAATTGGGAATAAAATTTCGGGATGGTCCTGGAAACTAATAAGTTACTTTATTTGATAAAATAACATATTAGGCCTAAGCCCAGAGTTAAGCAAATAGTAGAGCATGATCTTTGGAAGATTCATGTGATGATAACTTTAGTGTTTAATCCATTATACTTGTCAAAAGGACTCCTTAATTTCCTAATCAGAACTAAGGATTATATCCTTAAAGTATGATGAAGAAATTGAAGGATCTTCATAGATCTATTCTTATATCTTAGAAGTATTAAATTGCAATTAATAACTCTTGGAGAGTTAATGGCTATTCTCAATGAGATAAAGCCAAATTTGCAATAAGGCAAGTAGCGCAAGGCGCACCTTACTTCGATATTCTAGAAACCCAAGGCTTGGCCAAAGGCTCTGAGATATAGAAAAGAGCAAAGGCAAAAATCATTACTGTCTTCTAGGAGACAAAGGACATATCCCAAGATGTCTGCTTAAACTGTTGCAAATGGGATCACTGAAGCGTGATTGCCATATGGACAAAGCAGACATGAAGGAATTGAAGACGAGCAAGGCTCTAACTCCAAATATGTTTGTCATAAATATGTTCACTACTAGTATTAAAATTGGATTTTAAATACTAAGTGTGATACATAAATATGCAATGATGTGCAGAATCTGCTATGAGCAGGATACTGACTTCAATTGAGATTAATATGCGAATCGGAAACGGGACGAAAGTCGCTGTTTTACCGTAGATACCTAAGTTTAGGAACTACCCTTCGGGTGTGTACTTAAATTAGGAAATTGTTATAATGTAAGTAGTTTGACTAGAAACATTATCTCCATATCAGGGTTTAACCCATTGCGGGTATACCTTTATATTCTAGACCACTAAAGTGTTTTATTTTATAAAGATGATATTGAGATAAACACATTAGATGTGAGTAACAGTATTTATATTTTGAATATAAATAAATCTCAAACATATAATATGACGAACAAATAGCTCAAACTGATTTGATCAGATAAGACTTATTTGTGGCAGTGTTGTCTGGGACACATTAAACAAGACTCGTATATCCACACTTTTGAAGAGTGGATACTAGGACGGATTTAATTCCATTCAAATGATGTCTATGAATCTAGTTTATTAGGTAAAGTACCTAAAATACCTTTTACTTGGTAAAAGTGTAAGTGTCATCAATCTGTTAGCCTTCGTTCATAGTGACGTAAGTGGGGCCATGTCTAGCTAGGCTAAATGTGGAAATGAATGTTTCGTGACCTTTACGGATGTGGCATCGCGTTATGGTTATGTGTTTCTTATGAAACACGAATCGGAAACTTTTAGAGTTTTGACACGAAATAGACAAACAGATCGGCTAAAGTATTAAAACCATCACGGTTTAACCATAATGAAAATACTTAAGCAGTAAGTTTCTCAAATACTTGAAAGAGTATAGTATTCTTTCAATGAGGACTCCTCCTAGAACACGTCAATTTGACGGTGTGTCCAAACGGAGAAACCGAATTTTGTTAGACATGATAAGGTTAATCATGAGTCGCTCTGAGCTACCATTTTCCTTCAAAGGGATAAACATTAACAGTGCAATACTTATTTTGAATAAGGTTCCATGAAAATCTGTTAGACAGTATTTCATATTAGATATGAACATGAAAGAAACTGGGTTTTCTCACTCCTAAAGATTTGGGAATGCTGGGCATATGTTTGGATGATACCAAACTAGAACCCAAATCGAATAAGTGCCTAAATTGTAGGTTATCCTAGGGAAACCAAAGTATAGTACATATATATCTCATATGAGAACAATGTAATTGTTGCTCGCCATGTGTTTTTCCTAAGAGGAATACCTATATGCAATGGTAAGTGGGAGGATAGTAAAACTCGATGAAAATCGGAGTAATACTGTTCAAGGCACCTAGTCCTTAATGGAACACAAACAGTTCATCAAGGATGAAACTGTACCACAATCTTCGAATACATAAGAACCGCGTTAGTTGGAGAGAGTCAGAAAACAACCTGAGAGGTATGGGTTTCTGATCTCACCTCATAAAGATGTCAATCTTATTGAGGAAGACGGACTGACTACATATGAGGAAGTGATACAAGGTATCGACTCCCCATTATGGCAAAGTGCCTTGAAGTCCGAAATGGATTCCATGTATACCAACTATGTTTAGAGACTAGTTGATGTACCAGAAGGCATTGCGCCTATTGGTACTATATAAGTCTTCAAGGAAGACATACATGGTTGGAAACATACCAACGTACTAAGCTAGGCTTGTAGCAAAAAGGTATCGTTATCAACATTGTGTCGATTACAACGAAACCTTTTACCTGTTGCCATGGATAAATCCATTTGGATAATGCTTGCTGATGTTACATGTTTCATTCATGAAATATGGCAGCTGAACGTCAAAATCGCTTTCCTTAAACGGAAACCTTTTTGGAGGATGTTTATAACATCCTGACGATTTTGTAATACCAAAACTAGCAAATAAGATTTACAGGTTATTCGATCCATGTATGGATTGAAGTAAGCATTGGGTTATTGGTGTTGGTTTCTAATTAGGTCCAAAGATCAATATAAGCATGAATAACAAGTGTGAATACATCAAAGGAGGTAGCGGAATACTCAGATCGATCGATTGAGACGATTTGGTGAAGAACAAAACTGAAATTCTGCCCTCCAAAAACGCCACTGCTGTGCAGATTTTCTGCCTCCAAAAATAAGATTTTGATCCAACATTTGAAGCTCCAAGCTTCATCGTTTGATTCCCGGCTCGTGGGTGGGTTTCCCTATCACCTTCGTATGCCTCTAAGGAGTGTGCTAGCACTTGGATTTTGCCACAAAATCATTTAAAATTGCTTCCACTGCTCGGTTTTGAAGACAAAACAGTGAGCATTTTCACAGCCCTCATGGGCGTGAGTTTGAGAGAGAAAAAGATGGAGAAAAAGTGTTAGTTGGTTGGTGAAAAAATGGTATATGTTTTCTTTATAGATTTTCCAAAAATATATTAATGATTTACCAAATTATTTGTCAAAAGTCAAATGGTGTAAATCAAATAATTTATTTCAAAAATCAAGTTATATACCAACATTCAAAACACTCCACTAACTCATATCAAGTCAAATCACTCAATCAAATTGTCACATCACTCAAAGTGACATGTGATTTGACGCTTGATGTGACTTGCATGCCGCACTCGAATTAAAAATGCGAATGCACTTGCAATCACTCTCGGGCTCGGGTTCGCTAATTCCTAATTAGTGAATTTTCCGTCGCGTCGTAATTAAATGATTACGCCTAGCGAAATCACAATTCATGTCGCTAACGAATTAATTCTAAATTAATTCGTTCGCCCGAATTAAAATCCAATTTCAATTCCGCGTCGAAATTCAATTTCGTTTAATATATCAAATATATTAATTTTACCGATTAATTCCAAATTAATCATTCTCTCTCTTTAGACGATATTTTATCCCAGATAAAATATCTTCGTAATTAATCCCAGATTAATTTTTTCTCTCAACGAATTAATCCCAGATTAATTAAAGTGCGAGTCATACGTCATCGGTGAATCTTTGGGAAGCGACACATGAGAACCCCGGACATATTGGCAGTAAATACGGTCGTCGGACTATCCGAACACGTAAGTACCAAGTACTACGTTTTACCGATTTACAAGACAAGGTTGGCTTCTAGCAAAGCGCCATGCCTACCCAATTCTCCGGAAATATCCTTACAGGAATAAAAGATCTATATCATGCGTAGTATACATAGTATAGTGTATGTCGATCCAGTATCGGATGTCACGTGCTAGGCCTGGGGCTGGAATTGTGTGTGCCCCGTACGAAGCACATGTCGGATGTCTGGTAACTAGTCTATATAATCGGATATACATGACCTTATCATAATATCCCGATGGCTGCAGCACTTAAGAGTACTAATACCGTATCCTACGTGACATCATCTCCACTATGACTGGAGTGACACTTCCGTCTTGACATCACACCCAATAGTCTACGATTCTCAATATACCCAGCATTGGCGTACACAGAACCGGTTAAAGCCCTGGACGATCGCAACTAGAGTATATCGATTGTCACAAGTATTAGCGGTGCAAGTCTCAGGTTAAGACCAAATACACCTACCCTGATGTCGGACTCCCATAGACACACATTTAGACTACCAATGGGATTCCGGGGGGGTCTATCCAGAGCGAAGCTGTTTTCCGTACCATCGGTAAAACACAACCTCGTATTACACTTGCATGAGTATCATATACCCAATATATGAGAACTATGCCGTTGTGCCCTCACAAACGCGCACAAGTGTAATACTAGTCTTTTATGTATTTATCGATGTCCAATCTCGATAATACTCTGACAAGGGATATTTAATGATTTATCCTACGTGGACTGATACTGTCTCATATCATTCTCCGTCCAGGAACAAATCATAAGGACCTCTCATCATTTATACATCTAGGTGATCTAATCAAAAATGATAAGAGTGCAATCTCCTTTGTCACATAGTTAATTTGTACAACAACACCATGATCTGTACAAATAGTGACGCTATGGGTCATAATTGTCCAACAATCTCCCACTTGGCCTATAGCCAGTCACTCGAGTGCCTAACACCCGAACTATGTACGGTTGGCTCAAATTACTGAGAAAAGGTTTTTCGTCAGCGGATTTGCATGATTATCGTCTGATGCGATTTATATGATCATCACATCGCCACGATGTATGATCCGAACGAATCAGATGAATAGTCAAAGTATATATCTGGATCGTTGATGAGACCATTAATTCTTTAGCCTGTGCTGACGTCTAGCTCAGCTACTAACATAATTATATCTAATCTAATTAGATTTGTTTATCGACCCAGAAGTCTTCTATTGCCGCCTCAACTGCAGCAATTAACCCGTATTTGTTGTTTATTCGGTAACAGTATCTTGCTTGGAAGATTTCCAGCTCACTGTACCGTTATTCAAACTTTGTAGTACCGTTTGTGACTTTTAGTCGTCTTATCGGTTAGGAAACTTGCTACAGTGATCCCAGTCACTTCAAGTTCTCATTCTCCACAGATTAAGAAAACATCCTTAGTTCTCTAAGATACTAAGTATGTTCTTAACTTTAATCCAGTGACTATCACTTGGATTGGCCTGTTTGTGAATCCATATGCTCAAAGCGTATGAGACACCAGGTCAAGTACATTTTTCAATGTACGATTTCTCAGAGAGTTCTAACAACTTAATCTATCCCAGTAGATCTTTATTCCTTGAATAAAGGTTGTTTTCTCCCAAGAATTCTACGGAGAATTTTCTCGAAAGCCAAGCTTTCACCGATTGTTATTTTGGGAATATCATTTCCAAGAAATGACGTATTATCATTATTATATAGGACAGCCACTGTCAGTGCGCTCCCACTAACCTTCTTATATACACAAGATTCTTTGCGTTTCGAATTAAATCATAGACTATTATGATTACATCAAAACGAAAATTCCAAGAACCTATGCTTGCTTCAATCGAAACATGGATCGATTAACCTGCAAACCTTGTTTGCTAGTTATGGTACGACAAAACCGTCAGGACGTTATAAACATCCTCCAAAAGGTTTCCTTTTCAGGAAAGCAATTTTCCCGTTAAGCTGACATATTTCATTTCTGAAACATGCAGCATTAGCAAGCATTATCCAAATGGATATACCGTGGCAAAAGGTAAAAGGTTGAATCGTTATCAACATAATGTTGATAACGATACCTTTCCGCTACAAGCCTAGCTTAGTACGTTGGTATGTTGCCATCCATGTATGTCTTCCTTGAAGACTTATAAGTACCAATAGGCACAATGCCTTGCGGTACATCAACTAGTATCCAAACTTATTGATATACATGGAATCCATTTCGGACTCATGACACTTTGTCATATTAGGGAGTCGATACCTTGTATCACTTCCTCATACGTAGTCAGTTGGTATACCTCTATAGATAGACATATTTATGAGGTGAGATCAGAAACCCATACCCAGGTTGTTTTCTGACTCTCTCTGACTTACGCGGTTCTTGTGTATTCGAAGATTATTGGTAATAGTTCATCCTTGATGACTATATGTGTTCCATTAAAGACTCGGTGCCATGAACAGTATTACTCCGATTTTCATCGAGTTTTATTATCCTCCCACTTACCACTGCATATCGGTATTCCTCTCAGGAAAACCGCATGGTGAACAACAATCTAATTATTCTCTTGTGAGTTGTATAAGTACTGTACTTTTCATATCCCTAAGATAACTTACAATTGGCACTTATCCCATTTGGGTTTTAGTTGGTGGTATCACCAAACATATGCCAAGCACACCCAAATTATCAGGAATGAGAAACCCGGTTTCTTTCCTGTTCATATTTAATATGAAATCTGTCTAACAGATTATAATGGAACCTTATTCTAAATAAGTTCTTGCACTGTTTAAAGCTTATCCATTGAAGGAAATGGTAGCTCAGAGTGACTCATGATTAACCTTATCATGTCCAACAAGATTCGGTTACTCAGTTCGGACACACCGTCAAACTGACGTGTTCCGAGAGGAGTCCTCATTGAAAGAATACTTTACTCTTTCAAGTATGTAAGAAACTTATTGCTTAAGTATTTTCCATTACGCTCTTACCGTAACGGTTTAATACTATAGCCGATCTGTTTGTCTATTTCGTGTCGAAACTTAAAAGTTTCCGATTTGTGTTCTTCAAAAGAAACACATAACCATAACGCGATGCCACATCCGTAAGGTCACGAAATATTTATATCCACTTCTAGCCTAGCTAGATATGGGCCCACTTGCTTCACTATGAACTAGGGTTAACAGATAGGTGGCATTTACACTTTTACCAAGTAAATAGTATTTTAGGCACTTTGCCCAATAAACTAGATTCGTAGACTTTATTTGAATAGAATCAAATCAGTCCTAGTACCCACTCTCTAAAAGTGTGGATATATGATTCTTGTTTAATTGTGTCTCATACATCAATGCCATAATTAAGTTTCTTCTGATCAAATCAGTTGAGCTATTTATTTGTCATGTTATATATTTGAGATATTATTTATATTCAAAATATAAATGCTGTTATTCACATCTAATGTGTTTATCTCAATATCATCTTTATATAATAAAACACTTTAGTGTTCTAAAATATAAAGGTTCACCCGCAGCGGGTCAAACACTGATATAGAGATAATGTTCCTAGTCAAACTAGTTACATTATAACAGTTTCCAAATTTAGGTACACACCCGAAGGTAGTTCCTAAACTTAGGTATCCACGGTTAAAACAACGACTTTCATCCCATTTACAATTCGCAGATTAAATCTCAACTGAAGTCAGTATCCTGCTCACAGCAGATTTTGAACTTCAATATATATATTTATGTACCACACTAAGTATCTAAAATCCAATTTTAATACTAGTAGTGAACATAATTTTGACAAACATATTTGAAGTCAGAGCCTTGCTCGTCTTCAATTCCTTCATGTCTGCTATGTCCAAACGGCAGTCACGCTTCCGCGATCTCGTTTGCCATATTTAGCCGACATTTAGGGATATGTCTTTTATCTTCCCAGAAGATTATAATGATTTTGCATTTGCCGGTTTCAACACTCCAGAAGCCTTTGGCCAAGCCTTGGCCTTCTAGAATATCGAAGTAAGGTGCGCCTTGCGCTACTTGCCTTATTGCAAAGTTTTGACGTTGTCTCATTGAGAATAGTCATTAACTCTCCAAGAGTTATAATTGAAATTAAGTACTTCTAAGATCTAATAAAAGATCCATGAAGATCCTTCAACTTCGTCATCATACTTTAAGGATCTAATCTTAGTTCTGATTCAGAAATTAAGGAGTCTACTGCGGTTGGTAAGTATAATGGATTAAGCACTAAGGTTATCATCACATAATCTTCCCAAGATTATGCTCCCTGTTTGCTTAACTCCGGGCTTAGGCTTAATATATTATTTTATCAAATAAAATAACTTATTATTATATTTCCAGGACCATCCTGAAATTTATTCCCAATTTGAAAATTAAACCATTTAAATACAATTCCCCAGGATTATGTTTTAAATGACAATCTTTCAATTTTATCTTGATTTTAATAGTCCAACTATTTAATCATCGATTTAGGTACTATTTAATATAATGATTACTATAGTCCAACTATATAATCAACTATACTTTAATAGATTAAATTCAATTATATTGATTACTATAATCCAATTATAAAATCAACTATAAATGAATAGTTTGAATATATAGTCCAACTATTTATTAAAAAAACAACAATTTACATATTAGTCCAACTAATACTTTTAATTATTTGACGAGTGATATTTGTTTGAGCGCGTATGGCGAGTAATTGAACGAATATTGCAAATTCAATTCTTGCCTCCCACTATTTTTCGGCAAGCCTCTAATCCTGGTCGAGTACTCGGGAAAACTGCGTTTCCTAGTGGGCTAGGATCCCGTTAAATATCACACAATCTTGACTTTGGCCAACAAATTGTATGATAATTAACTAGGTAGATCTCTAAGATCGATTGGATCCGATCCAATTCCTAGATCCGGTAGGGGGACATCCAAGTCCGAAACATATATCTTATATATGCCAATACATCCAATGTATTACCTAACTTATTTCCTCTGAATCAACTAAGCCTTGGCTTTGGCACAACAAACTTAGTGATCCCAGTCAAGCGCGACCCATTGACCATGGAAAGCTTCGTAATCAATGTCGATGGACAAGAAGTGGTCTTGACTTTGGCCAACAAACCACGACTTGGACATGACACTGACATGTAACAAAGCCTTCGTGATTCAAACACATCTTCGACAGACAAAGGCCTTGACTTTGGCCAACAAACCAATTCCGTCTCGGATCTTGAGTGAGAATCACTCAATGGAAGGAATAACGCTTAATATATTGCGAGGGTTTTTCGAGTGCAAATTGGCAACCAATTTATTATCTTTGTTAAGGTCTCTCATCATCATACACCCTTAAACATGCATTCTAAACACATAATAAAGCGCGTATGTAAAATAATAATGATATGTGGATGGATACTTTACACATCGATCCTAGATCAAATCTCTCTCTTTCTCTCTTCCGCTAGCACAAGTATTACTTCTACCCGTTACACTACACTTCTAAAGAAACCTCATTTACATTGAGGGGAATAAGTGAGAAGAGAATACAAGAGTATAGAAGTGATAAGGCTGGACACGCAGGTCCAATTTAATAAATCAAATTTATTACAACAATTTCTAAAATTGTCCCACCCGACTAATATCCATCCGATATACATTATTCATTCATCACAACCATGTATTCACACAAGCATGTTATCAATCAATCTAATCAAATTAATTAATCTGATAATTAGTGATCATCCAATGTTCAAACAATGATTTGATTTTGTGTGAGTTAACTCGTCTTTGCGAATAAGTACTCAAAGTACGAATTCTCGAATTAAATTAAACTACATCATTAAATCCAATAATATGCATTCAATTCTAATTCGTTATTTAATTCCAAATTAAATACTACACTTTATTAATGAACTTTTACAACTTAAATTCAAATTTAATCGCAACGGGTTTCAAAACCCGATTAACGTCCAACGTCAATTTAATTAAAGTCCAATTGGCTTTTAATTGATTTCTTAAGGCGTGGACTTTTGGTCAACTCGGGTCAAACCGAAAATCAAAGTCCAATCCGGGAGTTACCCCATAAGCCCATAAATCAATTTTGACCCATTAGGCCCAATTAAACTTTAAAGTCTATTAAGTCGCATTTGGGCTTTATGGTGGCGGTTTTGGGCCCAATTGGATCCAATCCAATTTGCCTTAACCCAACTTTGTACAACAAAGCCCATTAAGCCCAATAACAACACTAAAGGCCCAAATCCAATTTTAAGCCCAATTTAATTAAATACAAAAATTCCAAATTTCATACTTTAATTAACCAAAGTGCATTAACATAATTAATCACCCAAATCATTTATTTCCAAAACACAAATTAGGCTAATTAATCATGCCATCTACATTAATTAGTGTCCAAACATTTTATCAAAAATCAAAACCCATTTATACATGCTTTAGGTCTCGGCCAAGGGAGTGATTTTTATCCGATTCGAATTCAATCCAGTTAATTTCACAATCGATATTAAATCCACATCCCGAATGACTTCCAACACATCCAATGTCCAAAAATCAAAAAATCCAAGACTTAATAGGGCATATCCAATTCGGCCAAGTAAGGAATTTGGGGATTTTTGTTCAATTCAAAATTCAATCCAATTAATTTCAAATTAACATTATCCATCATGATTCCAACTCATCCAATGAATCAAAATCAAAAAATTCCATGATTCCACATGAACCTAACATTCGGCCAATGTAAGTTATTGGGGAAAAATTGTTCCAAACCATTTTCTTGAAATTGATCTAATCAATTTTCAATTAAACATGTTATAAGCATACTCAAACATCCATTTTATTTAAATCATGCTCAAAACAAGTTTACCCAATTTTAAGCCCTAAATATTTTCATGCTCAAACCTAGGCTCTTGATGCAATTGTTGGTTTCTAATTAGGTCCCAAGATCAATATAAGCATGAATAACAAGTGTGGATACATCAACGGAGGTAGCGGAATACTCACATCGATCGGTTGAGACGATTTGGTGAAGAACAAACTTAAATTCTGCCCTCCAAAAATGCCACTGCTGTGCAGATTTTCTGCCTCCAAAAATCAGATTTTGATCCAATATTTGAAGCTCTAAGCTTCGTCGTTTGATTCCCGGCTCGTGGGTGGGTTTCCCTATCACCTTCGTATGCCTCTAAGGAGTGTGCTAGCACTTGGATTTTGCCACAAAATCATTCAAAATTGCTTCCCACTGCTCGTTTTGAAGACAAAACAGGTGAGCATTTTCACAGCCCTCATGGGCGTGAGTTTGAGAGAGAAAAAGAGGAGAAGAAGTGTTAGTTGGTTGGTGAAAAAATGGTATATGTTTTCTTTATATATTTTCCAAAAATATATTAATGATTTACCAAATTATTTGTCAAAAGTCAAATGGTGTAAATCAAATAATTGATTTCAAAAATAAAGTTATATACCAAACTTTCCAACCACTCCACTAACTCATATCAAGTCAAATCACTCAATCAAATTGTCACATCACTCAAAGTGACATGTGATTTGACGCTTGATGCGACTAATGATTTGACGCTTGATGTGACTTGCGTGCCGCACTCGAATTCGAAATGCGAATGCGCTCGCAATCACTCTCGGGCTCGGGTTCGCTAATTCCTAATTAGTGAATTTTCCGTCGCGTCGTAATTAAATGATTACGCCTAGCGAAATCACTATTCACATCGCTAACGAATTAATTCTAAATTAATTCGTTCGCCCGAATTAAAATCCAATTTCAATTCCGCGTCGAAATCTAATTTCGTTTAATATATCAAATATATTAATTTTACCGATTAATTCAAATTAATCGTTCTCTCTCTTTAGACGATATTTTATCCCAAATAAAATATCTTCGTAATTAATCCCAGATTAATTTTCTCTCTCAACGAATTAATCCCAGATTAATTAAAGTGCGAGTCATACGTCATCGGTGAATCTTTGGGATGCGACCCATGAGATCCCCAGATATGTTGGCAGCAAATACGGTCGCGGACTATCCGAACACGTAAGTACAAGTACTATGTTTTACCGATTTACAAGACAAGGTTGGCTTCTAGCAAAGCGTCATGCCTACCCAATTCTCCGGAAATATCCTTACAGGAATAAAAGATCTATATCAGGCGTAGTATACATAGTATAGTGTATGTCGATCCAGTATCGGTTGTCACGTGCTAGGCCTGGGGCTGGAATTGTGTGTGCCCCGTACGAAGCACATGTCGGATGTCTGGTAACTAGTCTCTATAATTGGATATACATGACCTTGTCATAATATCTCGATGGCTGCAGCACTTAAGAGTACTAATACCGTATCCTACGTGACATCATCTCCACTATGACTGGAGTGACACTTCGTCTTGACATCACACCTAATACTCTACGATTCTCAATATACCCAGCATTGGCGTACATAGAACCGGTTAAAGCCCTGGACGATCGCAACTAGAGTATATCGATTGTCGCAAGTATTAGCGGTGCAAGTCTCAGGTTAAGACCAAATACACTACCCTGATGTCGGACTCCATAGACACACATTTATACTACCAATGGGATTTCGGGGGGGTCTATCCAGAGCGAAGCTGTTTTCCGTACCATCGGTAAAGCACAACCACCTATTACACTTGCATGAGTATCATATACCCAAATATATGAGAACTATGCCGTTGTCCCCTCACAATGCGCACAAGTGTAATACTAGTCTTTTACGTATTTATCGATGTCCAATCTCGATAATACTCTGACTAGGGATATTTAATGATTTATCCTTCGTGGTTTGATACTGTCTCATATCATTCTCCGTCCAAGAAAAAATCATAGGGACCTCCTATCATTTATATATCTAGGTGATCTAATCACAAATGATAAGAGTGCAATCTCCTTTGTCACATAGTTAATTTGTACAACAACACCATGATCTGTACAAATAGTGACGCTATGGGTTATAACTGTCCAACACTTGGAACTATCTTTTGAGTGTAATCATAATGGTGTATGATTTGATTCAAAACGAATATGATTCTTTTGTATATAAGGAGGTTAGTGGGAGCGCACTGAAAGTGACTGTCCTAAATAATGATGATATGTCATTTCTTGGAAATGATATTCCCATATTACAATCGGTGAAAGCTTGGCTTTCATGAAAATTCTCCGTAGAATTCTTGGGAGAAACAACCTTTATTCTAGGAATAAAGATCTACTGGGATAGATTTAAAGTTGTTAACACTCTCTGTGAACTCGTACATTGAAAAATGTACGTGACCTGGTGTCTCATACGCTTTGAGCATATGGAGTCACAAACAGGTCAATCCAATTGATAGTCACTGGATTGATATTAAGAACATCCGTTAGTATCTTAGAGAACTAAGGATGACGTCTTAAACTATGGAGAAGGAGAACTTGAACTGACTGGGATCACTGCTGTAAGTTTCCTAACCGATAAAAACAATGATGCAATACAGTTTGAATAATGGAACAGTGAGCTGGAAATCTTCCAAGCAAGATACTATTACCGAAAATAAACAATAAATGCAGGTTATTGCTGCGCCTGAGGCAGCAATAGAAGCCATTTAGGTCGATGATAAATCTAATTAGATTAGATATAGTTCTGAAAGCAGCTGAGCTAGGCGTAAGCACAGGCTAAAGAATTAATGGTCTCATCAACGATCCAGATATATACTTCGACTATTCATCTGATTCGTTCGGATCATACATTGTGGAAATGTGATGATCGAATAAATCACATCAGACGATAATCACGCAAATCTGCTAACGAAAGCCTTTCCTCAGCAGTTTGAGCGAACCGTACATAGTTCGGGTGTATGACACTCGAGTGACTGGCTATAGGCCAAGTGGGAGATTGTTGGACAATTATGACCCATAGCGTCACTATTTGTACAGATCATGGTGTGTTGTACAAATTAACTATGTGACAAGGAGATTGCACTCTTATCATTTGTGATTAGATCACCTAGATGTATAAATGATAGGAGGTCCATATGATTAGTTCATGGATTGAGATGATATGAGACAATATCAGTCCACAAAGGATTAATCATTAAATAATCCCTAGTCGTAGTATTATCGAGATTGGACATCGATAATGCGGAATAGACTAGTATTACACTTGTGCGCGTTGTGGGAGCACAACGGCATAGTTCTCATATATTTGGGTATTGGATACTCATGCAAGTGTAATAGGAGGTTATGTTTTACCGATGGTACAAAAAACAGATTCGCTCTGGATAGACCCCTCAGAATTCCATTGGTAGTGTGACTATGTGTCTATGGAAGTCCGAAATCAGGGTAGGTGTATTTGGTCTTAACCTGAGACTTGCACCGCTAATACTTGCGACAATCAATATGCTTTGGTTTTGGTCGTCCAGGGCTTTAACCGGTTCTGTGTACGCCTCTGCTGGGTATATTGAGAATCGTAGTGTATTGGGTGTGATGTCAAGACGGAAGTATCACTCCAGTCATATGGAGATGATGTCACGTAGGATACGGAACTAGTACTCTTAAGCACTGCAGTCATCGGGATGATATGACTAGGTCATGTTCATCCGATTATAGAGACTAGTTACCAGACATCCGACATGTGCTTCGTACGGGGCAGACATAATTCCAGCCCCAGGCCTAGCACGTGACATCCGATACTGGATCGCAATACGTAATTCTACGTATATTACGCCTGGCATAGATTATATATTCCAGTAAGAATATTTCTGGAGAATTGGGTAGACACGGTGCTTTGCTAGAAGCCAACCATGTCTTGTAAATCAATAAGCACGTGGTACGAGGTACGCACGTATTCGGATATTCCGATGACCGTATTTACTGCCAACATATCCAGGGATCTCTTGGGTCGCTTCCCAAAGATTCACCGATGACAGTTGACTTAAACTAGAATTAATCTGGGATTAATTTAGAGAGAGAAAATTAATCTGGGATTAATTGAGGCTTTATTTAATCTGGGATTAAATGTGTTCGAAAGAGAGAGAACGCGATTAATTTGGAATTAATCGGTAAAATAAATTTAATAGTTAAATTTGATTTTTCTATTTAATTTATTCGTATGGACTAAAATTAATATATCAGATATATTAATATGAATTGGATTTCATTACGAAATTAAAGTTGGACTTTAATACGAGTGAACGGATTAATTTAGAATTAATTCGTAAACGGCATTCGTAATATATTTACGAGGCGTCGTCATTTAATTAAATTAGATTTAATTATTTAGCGACGGAAATTTATTTAATCGGATTAAACGAATCCGAGCTGCGGCAACATTCGTAGAATCCATTTGAATTTTGAATTCAAATGTGGGGCCCAGTTCACATGTGGTAGTTGGGAGGGTAGTTGGCATTTATGCCAAGCCACCAACTTTCCAACTACCTTGGATGGTTTTGGTGAAACCATTTACCCAACCACCTTGTTTAGGTGAAAAGGGTGAATTGATTTTACCAAAATACATCTCTCTCTCTCATTACACAACACTTGACACAAGAAAACCCTAATTGTTTTGAAAATGGGCGTGAGTTTCATCCTCCATGGGCGTGAGCTTCTTGTCTTCCTCTCTTTGATTTTGTTGCAAAATCAACAAAGCTAGCACTTGTAGAAGTCTTCTAAGATGATAGGGAAACCAACTCAAAGCTTGGAATCAATAAAGGAAGGATCTTGGAGATCTTCTTCTCAAAATTTTAAAAGCTCAAATCCATTCAATGTAAGTAATTCCGCAATTTATAATGAATTTATGAACACCTTTTCTTGCTTATTAGATCATTGGCATGTTCTAGGAACACTAACAGTATTTGTTGCTCTCTATGCAGTTTTCCTAAGAGGAAATCCTAAATACAGTGGTAAGTGGGAGGAAAGTAGAACTCGATGAAAATCATAGTGATATTATTCCTGGCACGGATCCCCTCACGGAACACAAACAGTTCATCAGGGATGAGACTGTTCCACAATCTTCTAATACACAAGAACCGCGTAGGTCGGAGAGAGTCAGAAAATAACTTTAGAGATATGGTTTCTGATCTCACCTCATGTAGATGTCAATCTTATTGAGGAAGACGAATGGACTACGTATGAGGAAACAATATAAGGTATCGACTCCGGTTTATGGCAAAGTACCATGAAGTCCGAAATGGATTCCATGTATACCAACCAAGTTTGGACACTGGTTGATGTACCAGAAGGTATTGTGCCTATTGGTAGCAAATGAGTCTTCATGGTGAAGACAAACATGGATGGCAACATACAAACGTAGAAAGCTAGGCTTGTAGCGAAAGGGTATCGTCATCAATATAGTGTCGATTACGACGAAACCTTTTACCTGTTGCCATGATTAAATTCATTCGGATAATGCTTGCTATTGCTGCATATTTCATAATGAAATATGGCAGATGGTTGTCAAAATCACTTTCCTTAACGGAAACCTTTTGTAGGATGTTTTATACAACAGCCTAACGGTTTTGTCATACCAAAACATGCAAACAAGGTTTGCAAGTTAAATCGATCTATTTTTGGATTGAAGCAAGTATTGCGTTCTTGGAACCAACGTTTTGATGAGATCATAATGGTATATGGTTTCATTCAGAAACGAAGATGATTCTTGTGTATATAAGAAGGTTAGTGGGAGCGCACTGACATTCGATGTCCTATATATTGATGATGTATTATTTCTTGGAAATAACATTCCTATACTAAAATAGGTGAAAGCTTGGCTTTCATTAAAATTCTCCATTAAATACTTGGGAGAAGCAACCTTTATTCTAGGAATAAGGATCTACTGGGATAGATCTAAAAGTTATTGGCACTCTCCGAGAACTCGTACATTGAAAGACATGTATACGACCTGGTGTCTCATATGCTTTGAGCATCTGGAGTCACAATCAGCCCGATCCAGGTGATGGTCACTAGATTGATGTAAAGAACATCATTGAGTATCTTAGACGAACTAAGGATGTTTTCTTAATTTATGGAGAATGAGAACTTGAGGTAACTGGGTTCACCGTTGCAAGTTTCCGAACCGATGAAGACGACTTTGAGTCGTAATCAGGGTACATATTTTGTTTGAACTACGAAACAGTGAGCTGGAAATCTTCCAAGCAAGATACTGTTGCCGATTCAATAAAAGCGGATTATATTACTGCAGCTGAGGCAGCAGAAGAAGCATTTTGGATCTATAAAATTCCTAATTATATTAGGAAGTAGTTCTGTTAGCAGCTGAGCTAGGCTACAACACAGGCTAAATAATTACGGTCTCATCAATGATCCAAGTATGTACTTCGACGGTTTTATCTGATTCGTGAGATCATACATCGTGGCGATGTGATGATCGAATAAATCGCATCAGATGATAACCTTGTAAATCCACTAGCGAAAGCGATATCTCAGCATAAGCATGAGCGACCCGTACATAGTTCAGGTGTTGGACACTTGAATGAGTGGCTATAGGCCAAGTGGCAGATTTTTAGACAATTATGACCCATATCATCACTATTTGTAAAAGACATGGTGTTCTTTGTACAAATTAACTATGTGACAAAGGAAATTGCTCTTTTATCATTTTGTAATTAGATTACTTGGATATATAAATGATAAAAGTCCATATGATTAGTACCGGATTAATAAGATATGATACAGTATTAATCCACGAAAGGTTTAATCATTAAATATCCCTAGTCGTAGTATTATCGAGACTGGACATCAATAATGCGGAATAGGCTAGTATTGCACTTGTGCGCGTTATGGAAGCTTAACGACATAGTTCCCATATATTTAAGTATTGGATACTTATGCAAGTGTGATAGGAGGTTCTGTTTGCCAATGATACGGGAACAGTTTCGCTCTGGATAGACCACTCGAAATCCCATTTGTAGTATGAATATATATCTATGGGAATCTGAATCAGGGTAGGTGTATTTGGTCTTAACCTGAGACTTGCATCGCTAATACTTGCGACAATCAGTACGCTTTAGTTTTAGTCTTCCGGGGCTTTAACGGGTTCTGTGTACGCCTCTTCTGGGTATACTGAGAATCGTAGTTTATTGGGTATACTGATTGTCGCAAGTATTAGCGATGCAAGTCTCAGGTTAAGACCAAATACACCTACCCTGATTCAGATTCCCATAGATATATATTCATACTACAAATGGGATTTCGAGTGGTCTATCCAGAGCGAAATTGTTCCCGTATCATTGGCAAACAGAACCTCCTATCACACTTGCATAAGTATCCAATACTTAAATATATGGGAACTATGTCTTTAAGCTTCCATAACGCGCACAAGTGCAATACTTGCGACAATCAGTACGCTTTAGTTTTAGTCTTCCGGGGCTTTAACGGGTTCTGTGTACGCCTCTTCTGGGTATACTGAGAATCGTAGTTTATTGGGTGTGATGTCAAGATGAAAGTATCACTTCAGTCATATAAAGATGATGATCACGTAGGATACGGAGCTACTACTCTTAAGTACTGCAGTCATCGGGATAATATGACTAGGTCATGATTATCCGATTATAGAAACTAGTTACCAGTGATCCGATATATGCTTCGTACGGGGCAGACACAATTCCAGCCCTAGGCCTAGCATGTGACATCTGATACTGGATCGTAATACGCAATACTTAATATATTACGTCTGATAAAGATTATATATTCCTTTAAAGAATATTTATGGAGAATTGGGTAGGCACGGTGCTTTGCTAGAAGCCAACCATGTCTTGTAAATCGGTAAGAACGTGGTACCGAGTACGCACGTGTTCGATAGTCTGATGACCATATTTACTGCCAACATATCTGGGGATCTCTTGGGTCGCTTCCCGAAGATTCACCGATGACTTTTGACTCGAACAAAATTAATCTGAGATTAATTATGAGAGAGAAAATTAATCTGGGATTAATCACGATAATAATTAATCTGGAAATTAATTATCAGAGAAAGAATTAATCTAGGATTAATTGCGTTGAGATTTATCTGGGATTAAATTCGTCGAGAAGAGAGAACGCGATTAATTTGGAATTAAT
The DNA here is from genome assembly GCA_019454045.1 of Zanthoxylum bungeanum. NCBI lineage: Eukaryota > Viridiplantae > Streptophyta > Magnoliopsida > Sapindales > Rutaceae > Zanthoxylum > Zanthoxylum bungeanum. The sequence continues at coordinate 103,694 of SKCR01029070.1, read as the reverse complement.
CGGCAAAATGAATTTAATAGTGAAATTAGATTTTACTATTTAATTAATTGGGCTAAAATAATATATTAGATATATTAATTGAAATTGGATTTCAATGCGGAATTAAAATTGGATTTTCATTCGTTCGAACGAATTATTTTGGGATTAATTTGTAAGCGACTTTCGTTATAATTTTGCTAGGCATTATTATTTAATTAAATTTGATTTAATTACGTCTTGGCGGAAAATTTGTTTAATCGGATTAAACGAATCCGAGTCCGAAGTGTGTTGAGCAAGCCCACTTGAATTTTGAATTTAAAGTGGGGCCCACCAACTTACATCATAAGTCACCTTTTTTGTGATATAAGTTGTTGGTGGATTTTTGTTGGAAACTTATATTACACACTTTGACTTTTGCTTTTGGAATAAGTATATACACTTTTTGGAAAATGTTTTTTTCTTTTTTTTTTGGTAATTGTTTTAGAAACAAAATATCAAAAACCAAAGTTTGTATGTATATGTATATATATATATATATATATATATATATATATATAATATTACAGACATATATCTATAGATAAAATTTAAAGAGTAATAATCAATATTTATCTGTGACTATGATTTGAAGTTGGGAATCTTCAAATTCCAAAATCATAAATTTAATTCATTCATTATGTATGAAATATCCCAATATATGAAGTTTTGTGCTTCATATCAACGATGTTTTTTTTTTTTTTTTAATAGTACAAAAGGTTTGGAATTTAAATCCCCCATATTGATGAAAATAGTATTAGATGGCAACCTTTTTTTTTTTTTTTTTTTTTTTTGAAACGATGGAAACCCCGCCACTAAACCACCCATTCTGGGCCGCGGCGCAGGTAAAACCACCGGCTTTCCTAGACTCTTACAAGAAGTGCACCCCCTGGATTCGAACCCAGAACATCAAGATGAGATCCTGGACCCTACACCACCAAGCCACACCCCTTGGGGACATTTTTTTTTAAATCCCCCATATTGATGAAAATAGTATTAGATGGCAACCTATCTATATATAAAAATTAAAAAGAAAAAACCAGCTTGGACCATCAATTTAATTAATGTGGACCATCTTCTGTAAATATATACAGTAAAATCCATGTCCTTGCACCTTTTACTGTGCAGAAGAAGTCAGAGTAGTTTAAAGTGTTGAATTCGCTCAAAACCATTTAATTGGGAAAAATTCAGACCACCTTTTTTTCACTATTTATTGATACGTGGAGCGGAAGAACACGTGTTTAAATTTTGAAAACTCTTTGCTGGATCAACAAACACGAAGCATTATATCCTCTCGAGGAATTTTTATAATGAATTAAAAACATCTTCGATAGATCGGAAAATAAATATCTTATTATAAATACAGAGAATGAGATATGATTTTTTATCTCCAACAATGCATCATTTTTTTTAATCTTAAATCAACTTCTGTGACCATATTTCCTAAATTTAAAAATGAATTAATATGTCTCACGTAAATCAATACTTTAAACTTATTAATATAATATTCTCTATTTTTTAGGAAGGAAAAAAAGATTTATCATTTCAATTGTAAGAAAATATGAATTTCTAGTAAATATGTAATATTTTATTGTCTCTAATGGGCGTGACTTGGTGGTGTAGGATTTACGATCCGGCTTGCAGGTCATGAGTTCGAAGCCAATAGGGTGCGTTTCTTGTAAGAACCTGGGACAACCGATGATTTTACCTGTTCCACTTAAGTCCGGATCGAGTGGATTGGCTACATGGTTTTCAATGTTTCCGATGAAGAATGTAATATTTTATATTAGATAGGTGGTATGTAAAATGATTATTGGAAATAATAATAATAATAATATGGCATGTGAAATACCCTATGGTATGCGAAATACCCTATGGTAAATCCTACCAAAAATCTCCTGAAACTGATTCAGAATATTAAATAACAACTAACATAGTGTTGCTGGGAACAGCTAATATAATATGTATCCGTGCACTCAACTGATGAAATAAAATAGAAAAATTACACACAAAAAATTCTGTATGATGATTGTACAGCAATGCAAGAAAAATTACACAGTAATTACTGCTTTTCATAATATTTAAGAATCAACTGTGTGTATGCATCTCATTTGTATCGTAGCTAAATTACAATATGATTGACAAAATGCGCCAAAAAATAACAGGGTGAGTAACCAAAGCCAATGCACAAAACAAAACTGAAACATAATAAACAGGATTTGACCCTACTTCAAAACCCCTTTCCTTCTGCGCTCACTCAAATTACTGGGGGATTATAAACACTGAATCTACACAAAGCCCGCCTTTGGAGTGTGTACAATCTATCTGTTTCATTGAGAATTGGACTTCTGTTGCTGGTTCTGAGTTGGTGACAATAAATTCACCTACCTTATAATCTATCCAACAGCCACGCTTGTGGTTGGCAATGGCATTCACTTCATCTTGTTCTGTATTGTCTAAATAGCACTCAGATGATGCTTGCTGACCATCTGAAGTTGACAACTCTAACCGTACAGGTTTTATATCCCAACCATGGGTGTCTTCGCCCCAATCTCTTTGCAAATCTTCCAAGATGAAGCCTGAATGACAGAGTATACACATCAGGAGGAAATGGAAACTTCACTAGCCCATCTACCTCAAACCACCATATTTGTTGCAAATAGGCCACTACATGGAAGCTGCCCAAAAAAAAAAAAAAAAAAAAAGAGCAAAATGGCAGTTACAACAATCAAAATTCATAAAGCAACTATACATTATTAAGGCAAATGTTACAGTAGGCTAAGCACGTTTGCAGTTCACCAAGCCATTACAGGAGGGGAAAAAAAGAAAGAGTGGACCCCCTCTCTAAGTTGTGGTACAACATAAACTTAAGAAACTATGACCAAATCCCTTTATAAGGTGAAACAAAAGAAATAGGACACATTTCTCTTTAACGGAAGATATGATCCATAATAAGCACATGGAAATTTTGAAAATCTCAACAGTACGCGCTACAACACTGCCAAATTGCAGAGGAGAAATTAGACAGGGATTCTGCACCAGTGAGTGGAATATGTCAATGGGAGTACTTGAGAGTCCAGTCAATCATGACTCTTCCCACAGAATGTTGAGACTTGAGACAGAACAGGAAGATTACAAAGGTTAAAATCATCCTTGTAACGTGAATGGACTAAGTGAACGAGACTAAGATTGTATGCCATATATTAAATTTATTAGAATTAGGCAACACAAATGAAGAACATATCATCTCATCCTAAATCCCTCATTGATCAAAGTAATATGACAACAAGAAAATGCATAATTTAGATACCATAAAAATTACAAAATTGCTTCTGAAGAACGAAGGATTTAACATTGGGGGGATTTAAAGAAGCTAGCACTGTACATTACATCTGCCACCAATAAAACGAGAAAGTTTTGAAGTGAAACAATGATTTAAAAGAAAAATAGCAAAAAAGAAAAAGAAAAAGCTGCTCCAATAATGTAGTAAGTTTTTTACTGATATACTGGCAGTCCTGAGAATGTGGCAAAGATAACAAATTAATCACTGAGGTAAAATAACCTTAATGAAAATATATGTGTAACCTTCCCATAAGTCCAGTCGCATTCATGAAACTGGATGGGCATACGGACATAGCTAATGCCTGATGGTGCATCTCAAATCAGAAAGTGTATAAAGAAGAACTTTTAAAATACACGAAAATTGAGTTAACGAAAGCAAGCGTCATCCAAAAACAAAAGTTCAGCATTTTGCAATGATGACCAAATACTATTTTTTTCAACATTAGCAGCAGAAAGACAATAAAAGTAAAAAATAGCTCCCACAATTCACTATAGCAGTAATTTGCATTGTTGGATAAAGATTAATAAGTTTATTGGTCTAAGGATGATAACTGCACATTTTCATAGATACAAATAAGTTAAAAGAGTTAAAGTTTTCTTCCATGTCAAATACTTAACAAGGGCCGAAGGGTCAATAAGAAAACTTAGAGAAACTTCCATTTCCATGAAAAGAATTATCCTACACTTAAGATGAATATGGTGATTAGCAAAAAAAATTAGAATTTAATCAAGACAATCAATAGGCCACAGTTTCATAGAGAGAAAAAGAAAAGTATCACGGTTTAAAGACAGCAGTGGGTTAAATACAATACAATTAAGCCGAAGTATTTCATGAATTGAAGATATAACTAAACAAGCCGGCACAAATCATAACAATGAAATCAACCATGGATTAATCGAAAGCAACTAATGCAAACTTGTTTCACTTTGTGAGAACTTAGTAACATCATTCCACTATACAATTCAAAATTTCAATAATAATAAAGTAAAGTGACCGGTGCGTAATCACACGCGTATAACGCAAGCACACGTATCGTTCAAGTAGTATAAAAGTATCGATCCCACGAGGACTTAAAACCTTTTGTTATTAATTTATGAAGTTAAATATTTACAAGTATCTAATGGATTGGTTGTTTGATTGAGTGGTAACTTTAAAACTTAAAACAAGTAAATAAAATTGCTTGAAAGTAGATTGAAGAAAATTCAAATTTATAAAACTATCCAGGGTTGTGAATTCTTTCAATATCTTTTTAAAAGATGAAGTGGTTATTTTACATTTGTGTAATATATTGGTTTATTAACCTGGAACACGAAATTATGTAAAAGCATTTTCCGATGGTCAAATACAAATACCCAGTATAACCCAATTAATCATATTCATATGTTAACCAAGCTATCTGAATTTATTAAGATTAAGTTCCAATTATGGCTACCCCCGCCCGACATGTATATTTCTATCCTGTAAGGAAATCTATTAAAGGGTTATCTATCCTCAAGGAAGATCGTGGACTATTAAGTCTAAGGTCTTAAACCTAAAATCCATTTTCCAAGTTCATTTTAAGTTTACCGAATCAATCTTATTAATGGCAAGTTAACAAGATGCATTAAGACTAAGGCTCAATAAATAAACCTTTATATCACCCAAACCGTAATTTAACCCCTTATAAACCGGTGATATTGGATTTCATCACAACCCCAGATAACTGGCTTAGTTACGACACATATTTACAGGTAGTAAAAACTTAAATAAAATAAAAGATATAAAGTAAAATGCTGAAAAGTAAATTGCTGAAAAGTAAATGACGGAAAGTAAATGCTGAAATTAAATACTGAAAATTAAATGCTGAAAAGTAAATGCTGAAAGTAAATTACTGAAAAGTAAATGCTGAAAGTAAATTGCTGAAAAGTAAATGCTGAAAGTAAATTGCTGAAAGGTAAATAAAATAAAAGTACAGTAAAAGAAAATGCTGAGGTAAAATGATCCATTTTTATTACTTCTATTTTAGATATCTCCATTAATATAATATATTAACTTTGCATGATAATTACCAACCAGCCATATAGGCGGTATCCAGATTAAGTCAAATTAATAATTAATTATCAACCGACCAATCAGGCGGTATCCAATTTAGTCAGGTTAAAACCAATTTAAATAATTACCAACCGACCAATATAGCGGTATCCTCGTTAAGTCATGTTTTAACTAGTTTATATATTATAATTAAAGGAGATTAATCTAAATATTAGTAATAAAAGTTTTACATTTTACCCCAGCAAAGGGGAGTTACCTCCTCATTACTGAAAAGTAAAAACTGAAAATTAAAGAAAGAAAAGTATTGTGCGTAAAAGTAAATTGCGGAAAGTAAAAACTGAAAAGTAAAGAAAAGAAAGTGCGAAAGCGGAAATTAATTACTGAAAGCTGTAAATAAACAAACAATATAGAATCTTCTTAGTATTCTTAAGGAATTTCTTAGAAGAAAGTATGAATTTACAAATGAAATGGCTTGGTATTTATAGGCAAAATTTTACCTCCATCAAATCATCCACCAAATCCATTATTAATTGCTCCACCAAATCCATTATTAATTGCTCCACTAATTGCTCCACTAATTGCTATAATGTTTGGTGGGAGTTTGACTATTTTTATTATTTATTTATTTATTTGCTTTGAAAATGACTTTAATAATTACACATAACACACTTCCGGATGTTTCATCAATTTCGGTCATGAAATCTTAAGAATTCGAAATTATTTTGTTCTTCAAAGTTGTAGATCATTGAGTCTTCTTTAATCTGGAACTTGAATCAGCTCAATCCGATATCGGAGTAAAAAATTATGCCCAACATAAGACAAATGCGCAAAACTGAAATTTCCAAAAGTGCACTTCGTTAAAACGCCCTTTCAAGTTTCCAATCTCCAAAATTAATATGTCAAGTCCAATATTTGCCCTTATTTGACCCATATTTCGTCCTAAATGATTTTATTGAGTCCCAATATTATTTTATCTGCAAAATAAACTAAAACATATCAAAACGTTCATCAAATCCGAGAAACTAAATAAAATATTAAGTAAAATGACGGTAAATATTAATATATTTTCCACAATCATAAAGTTAGTAAGTTTAAGCTTCCATAATCATAACTGACCTAGATTCTTCAGTAGAAACCCACCAATATCTACGATCTTCAATTCCTGTAATTGCCATCGCCTTTGCTGATATTGACATGCAAACTTTACCTGTCTATCTAACCACACTTCCTAGGGAGAAAAAAAAAATTCAAAAAATTCAAAAAAAAAAAACAAGACCCTAATAACGAGAAACTTTACATACCTTATTGCCATGATTGAAAGGGAACGGGGCGAGAGAGGAGGGCAAAAATGTCTTTTTTGGAGAAGTTTTGGTATCGTTCAGGAGGAATGAAATCGAGGAGATGTTGATAGTTAGAAGGGAGCTTGTTTTCCCAAACGGAATCAGAGGAGGCCGCACCGCGAAAAGCGCGGTTTAATCTCGCGAGATTGCAAATCTCCGGCGGAGTCAAGTACATAAACACGCACGCCACGCAGTTCTCAGGTATGTCTCCCAGTCCCGGCCCCATGCTCGCACCGTTATCCGTCAGGCTCGATAACGACGCCCCCATTATTTACAATTATTATTATTATTATTATTATTATTATTATTATTATTATTATTTCACTACTCCATTAAAGCTTCAATTTTCTTCTTATTCTTCTTCTAGAAATACCTAAGCCATGGCGGCTGCCAGTGTGGAGGAGATGATGTTCCCCCTTTTGTCCATGTTAATTTTCCGGTTTCAAGGGAAAATGTAAAAAATGAAATAATGGATCAAGTGGGGTGCGGTGAATTTTCTAGTCTCGTCTTTTCTTTTCTTTTTTTTTTTAAGGAGGCTGTAAATAAATCGAGAATTAATCCGGCTCAACTTTTTTTTTTTTTTGAATTATTACAAACTACATATATTACAATATGCTATCAACTGGGATTTCAGATACATACAATTATAGCACTGCCAAGAAATCAACCGAGACGTAGCTCGGGACTTACAAATTCTAAATCAACCAAGACACAGCTTGGGAATTAACTCCCATATAGGAGAACTTATTCCTCCTAAAGAGGAAGGTTTGAGTCCCCACTGCTTTTGTGGGGACTCGAACCCATGTCTCTCACCAAGTGAGAGACATGGGTTACCAATGAGGCCACTACCTCATTGGCAATCCGGCTCAACTTGTATTTGATTTGGTTGAAGATTGATTAGATTAAAAAATGAATTATTCGAATTCAAAAATAATAATTCGATTATTAAACGAGCAGATTTATAAAAGTTTGACTCTGATTCGTTTTTGACTCGTGAATATTATTCAAAATAGACTTGATTTGAACATATAAATATAATTCAAGTCAATATTATAATGTGTGTCATAAAAATTTGAATTTTGTATGAAATTTATTTAAAATTTAAAATATTAAACAAAAAAATCCAAAATTTGAAATTTTAAAATTAGAACTCGGAGCTCGAACCGAGTTAAGCTCGACTCTATTAATATTGAGTTCAAGTCAAATTCAATCTTAACAATTTCTTAACGAATCGAATTTGAACAACACATATAAACCTCGACTCAGGATTTTACCTACATTTGAACAATGTTTGTTTTATAATGTTCACACTTACATGTCATGGCAGTGGTTTTTTTTTTTTTTTTTTTTGAAATATGAAATTCATTCAAAACAAATATCACATAAGATGTAAATATACAGTCATATTAGCTCGAATACAAACTTAGGAAAAACCTAAGACTAAAGCCTAATCAGAATAACGTATGACAACATAAAACTATATACATTATGTAGTCTCATAACTAATCAAAACTCGTATTCACACCTAATTCCAATACGGTCCTAGAGGAATTACGAATTCGGCCTGATTTCCAACCTCTCAACGTGAGTTGATGAATACAAATTTTACAATTAGAAGAGGAAAACACATATACATGGCAGTGTTTGAAAAGACTAATAGGGATAATGGTAAACGGGATGGATATACATATACATATATTAAGAAAATATCTATCGAATCCATATTTTTTATTGGCCTCCTTAAATGTTGAATTACATTAGTAATAATGATTCTAAAATACAAAGTAATTGAAATTTTTTAAATAGAATTTCACTCTCTGTTAGAGGTGGTAATTTGAGTCAGGATTCGTTTATTCGTTCGATTCGATTCGCTTTAAAGCAAATACAGGTTTGAAAAAATGGATTCGTTTAATAAATGGGTAAATTCGATTCTATTCGTTTATTAAACGAATCGAATACGAATTTAAGCTCATGAATTCGTTTATTTGTTTATGATTCGTTTTATTATTTTCTTTTACTAGTAATTGTTATTTTCCAATTAAGATTCGAGAAATTATGACTAATTACCATAGAAAAAAATAACATTTTCGATATTTGGTGATGTATTTTTAATAAATATATTTATTACATATTTTATATGTATATATTTATGAAGAATTCATGTAAATCAACTATGGTAAATTATGATATTAATAATATCATGACTAAACGAATATTCGTATTCGATTCGTTTAATAAACGAATCGAATACGAATCCTGATATTATGATTCGTTTAATAAACGTATCGAATACGTATCCATCACATTTCGATTCGATTCGTTTAGGATTCAATACAAATTCGATTCGTTGATTCGTTTTACCACCCCTACTCTCTGTTCAATAATGCAGCTTAACTTAGTTCTATTATATCAAACTTTGTTTCTTAACTTATCTTTATTATATTCAACTTTGTTAAATAATAAAGGAAAAGAAAAAGAATTACAAAATATAGGTTAATAATGGAATTTAAATTATGAGAATTAATTCATCTTATATTATTCATAGTTTAAGTGTACAGAGTAGGGATCAAAGCCTTCATTTTATAGGCATACAACCATAAGTGCTAATTAAGGAATCATAAATATAAGGGGACAAATGACCTTAATTTGAGGATATAATAGGAGAAAGTGGGGAGATGATAAGTTAATGGGAAATGTCAAATGTCTTGAGTTGCAACATAATATATGATTGATAGATATTCATATATGATTGATCATATTCATAATATTTCCCCTTACATGTCCATCGTATAAAGAATATGTCTTGTTAAAATCATCTATATAATATATAAAAGTTGAGAAATAAATTCATTTTTAGGCTATTCACGTAAGCGTTTTTTTCTTTGAGACTGCCCATGTAGGCCCATGTAGGTTATTAATATTTAATATGAATTATTAATGTATAATTCTTCACATTCTTCCTCCAAAATTTTCGTTTTCTAAAATTATTAATTATTAAAAATATGTTAATTAAATAATATCATTTCAAATGAGTTATTAGTGTTTCAACTTTTCATATTCTTTATTTTCAAACTTTTTATTTTCCTAACTCTTCGTTTTCTTATGTTTTTAATGATTGAAAATTTGTTAATTAAATGTTTATTTATTGAAATGGATTATTAATGTTTAATTTTTCACATTCTTCATTAACTATCACTTATTTATTAGTAGAAGTTCAAGAGTCATAAATTATATTAAGTTAAATATAAGTGTACACAAGCTAGATAAATCTATACTTGTACAAAGAGATTTCTTCTCTATCAATAAAGAGTTGTAAAATGGAATAAATTATAAGTAATATGTGTTAATTTGAGAGAATGTTAAAAAAATTACATTGTCTGGACAACTATAATTAAAGGTACGATATTAATTATTATTATTATTATTTATATTATATATATATATATATATATATATATATATATATATATATATATATTTGTCTTTAATAAGATGAGCAGCACATTGCGTGGCTTATCTATTAGTTACTAGTTAAAAATCACGTGGGAAAAAGACTAGCTAAAAAAAGAGTACACTAGATGTTCATCTATAATATAATTATGCCCAAACAGTATCATTAAAACCTTATTAGGAAAAACCCAATGACTGTGACAAAAAAACTAGTGAATGAGAAAGAGTACCGTGTGTGTAGTTTCCTTCAAATCATTAACTTAATAAGTATGTTTCCCTCAATGGATGCTTCCCTTCAATGTGGCATTATTGCTTCATTGATCAATTATCTAATTGATAGTGCCTTAAGTGAAACATTCTTATTGATCACTTGATAAATAAAGTTTCAATTTGTGACTCGGCTATCTTTATTGAGAAATATCGTCATGTACATATCATTTAAATATATTGATCTTCTTCAATATAATTTATCATTTATTGCACAAAAATATATATTTACACATCATTTCCATATCTTCAAGCTTCTAGTGAGAAATTATAAAAATAAAATATTGAATAAGGTGTAATGTGTGTAATATGGAATAAGATATTTTACAATAAAAGTAGTTATTTAAGACCTATCTGTAGACGAGGTACAGAAGTGGACGACGGTGTCCGGGCTCGCGGCCCGGTCGGGAGTACGGAGTAGCCCGCGGGGGACTAAACCAGAGAAATAAAATGGAGTCGCCACCCAGTGTGAACTGGGAAATGATTTAAGGCCGCACTCACCCCTCACAAGGGAAGACCTCAAACCGTTGGGTTCGGAATGGTCCCTTACTTATGCCAATTGTAATGAAAAGATTTATGCAATAGAATAACCAAGTCTTATGTAACACATGCAAGATAATGTAATCAACACACAAGATTGCATACCCATAATCGTAAATAAAAATGAAGGCAAAATGCATAATTCATAAACGTATTAAACGATGAAGCGCAATAGTGTAACTAATAACAACTATAAAAGGCATTAATAATAAAAGCGAGTACACAATCTCATGACCATATCAAATAAATAAATACAGAAATATAAATAATTAATAACGGTAAAAGCGTCAATAATGAAATGGTATGGTTAATTATGTAATGCGAAAGAAATGACTTAAATAAGCAAACATGCACGAAATATTATGAAAAGAAGTCGATCCACTGCATGCACGTTCGTGGTGCGTTTGATAACGCGTTCGAACGGTAAACATAATGCATGCGTTTGAGTAGCGTTTGATAACGCGTTCGAACGAGATTACCAAAGTGGTATCTAAAATGACACGGAAACATGTATGAATGTTGCTCAAGCGGTACGTGGAGTTGTATCCCAAGTACAGACCGCAATATCGTCCATTCGGATTCGGCTACGAAATTTATGTATGGGTTTCCATCCGATATACCGTTAGAAGCAAACACTCAAACATAAACATGGCACGAATGCGAAAATGAAAAGATGTAAAATGACAACCATGACAAAGACGAATAGCGCAATCAATAGGAGAAGGGCGCGGCAAAACATCGTGGTAAAGGTAGCCTTTAGGCATTTCCCTCGAATGAAGGACCTTTAACCTACATGATTAGCCCATGCACATCAAGTAGCAATACATGAATAAACAAATAAATAATATGGAACCTTGTATACCCAATTGAACATATCTCATGTTCAATTAAACGTACTTCGTCCGGTGCGGCAAAACATCATGGTAAAGGTAGCCTTTAGGCGTTTCCCTCGAACGGAGGACCTTTAACCCATGTGATTAGCCCATGCGCACTAGATAGCAATGCATGCGTAAACAAAGTAATAATATGCAAAAGGTAAATACATAATAATGAAAAGGCGCGGCAAAATATTGTGGTAAAGGTTGCCTTTTAGGCTTTTTCTCCCTCAAGTAGAGGACCTTTAAACCAATGTGATTAGCCCATGCGCATCAAGTAACAATGCATAGAAAATAAATAAAGCAATAATATGGGACCTCGTATGCCTGATTGAATATATCTCACGTTCAATCAAACGTACTTCGTCCGGCGCGGTAAAACATCGTGGTAAAGGTAGCCTTTAGGCATTTCCCTTGAATAAATGACATTTACCCCGCATGATTAGCCCATGCGCATCCAGATTAACAATGCATGAACAAAGAAATAATATATGGAAAATAAATAGCGGAACAATAAACATAAAATTAAATACCAAAATGTAACACGTGCTTGAAAGTTTCTCAAGCGGTACGTGGAGTTGTATCCCAAGTACAGACCGCACTACCGTCCATTCGGATTCGGCTACGGAATTTACGTCTGGGTTTCCATCCGATATACCGCAAGGGAGCACTCAGGTCGTACCTATTAAGATGCAACACAAATGAAACCATACGTAAAATACAACGATGCATGCGAATGATCGACAAAGAATAACTGAAAAGATAAATAATAAAAGGGGGGCCCTCAGGTCTTACCTTTTATGATGCTCATCGGAAGTGTGTTACGTCGTCGCCGGAAGGGTTAATGCTCCGCTATTTTTCTGGTTCGCCGCTGTTTTAGACTGCCTTTTCCACTATTTTTCTTCACTGTTTTCGTACTGTTTTGCTGCTGTTCTTGGGTCGATTTGGCTACTGTTTTTGAGTGATATTGGGTCACGGTTTTGGGGTATTTTTGGGACTGTTTTGGACCGATTTAGGGGCTGGTTTACTCTCGGTTTATGGGGGGTTGTTCGTGCGTGTTCTGGACTGGTTATGGGGACTGTTTTAGGGTATTTGGGGGTCACTATTTTGGACGTTATTGGTTTGTTCGGTGAAAGGGCAGTTTTGGTCGGTTATTAATGTCCGTTTGTGTGTATGCGTCGGTTGTATGCGTTAATGGCCTGCGTGTGGCTTGCTGATTTGTACGGCGAGGTTGGCTAGTGAGGTGTTACGTGAAGGGCTGCTGGGTGAGTGGGCTGGTGAGGTTTTGCGTGAAGGGCTGCTGGGTGTGTTGGCTAGTGGGGTGTCGCGTGAATCGCTGTTGGATTTATTTGTGTGTAGCGTGTATCGTCTTGTTTTGTGAGTGGCGTCTAGTTTTCTTTATTTGTGTGAATGTGTGTGTCGATTTGTGATAAGGTCATAGGGCTGAGTGGCGATTTTGTCTTTGGTGAGCAAGGTGTGTGTTGAATGAGTGAATCAGTTTTTTTTTAGTGGTGCGTGAAGGGAATGATGAGAGAGATGAGTTAGGGTTTTTTTTTGTGATTTTTTAGAGAGAGGCGTGAGTTCAAGGGGGAGAGAGTGCCAAGGAAGCATTAGGGTTGATTTTGGTCTCTTTTTATAATGGTGCATGCTAAGGTTTCCTTGTGTGTGCATGGCTCAAAAAGGGAAACAAATCAAATAAATGTGGGGTGTATTTAATTAAATTATTTAGGGAAATAAATTTTATATTTTTGGTGGGGGAATATCTTTAATTTAGTAGGTGATCTATTTAGATTAGGAAGGGGATTTATTTTGATTTAGGATTGAGATTTAATTTGATTTGATTAGATTTGTGACATGTGTTTTAAATATTTTAAATATTTTTGGATTGAGCTTTGGTGGGCCTTGGGCGTGGGTTTCTGGTTTTGGGCCGAGGCTAAAATTTTAAAACAGGGATTAATCGAGCGACTCGAGGCTAATTAGCGAGTTAAATCTGTTGATGTATGTATTTTTAAATTTTTCCTTCCGACGTCCGTTTCCCGCGCTTCCGCAACTTATCGGGCAGTGCCTCCATACGAGGCTCATCATTGGGCTTTATGCAAAAATGCAGTGTCTACAGTCGCCCCCACTTTGATGGGACTTGTGCAGTGTGTGACAATGACAATCCTATCAAAGTCATGCATGTATTTTTTTACTTACCCGGCTCGCCAGCTATTGCCGAACTTATCGGTTGTTCTGAGATGCTTCACACTGAGTTGATCTGGTGGTGAGGTGCTTCGACCCCTAGGCTTTGTTCCCGAACCACCGAGTGAGCTGCTTTTGATTTCTCGGTTTTGTTCCCAAACTGAATTAAATGGATGGCGAGGTGCTTTGACCTATGGGCTTTGTTCCCGAACCATCTATGGGCTTTGTTCCCGGACTGTGTAGAGAGTGGGCTTTATTCCCTAACTGTGTTGAGAGTGGGCTTTGTTCCCGAATTGAGATGAGAGTGGGCTTTGTTCCCTGGGCTTTGTTCCTGAACTGTGTTGATTGTGGGCTTTATTCCCTGGGCTTTGTTCCTGAACTTATGTTGATTGTGCGGGCTTTGTTCCCGAACTGAATTGATTGTGGGCTTTATTCCCAAATTTGTGTTGATTGTCTTTGCCGATTTTCTCCTTTTCTTCAAAACCTGCGAATAAAAACAAGACAAAAATTGCGTGCATGTGACGTGTATGCATGTATGCATGGATGTGTTTCCTATTCTGCTGGGTTAGGCCTTCATTGTGCTCTCTGGCGCCCTTCGCCTACTAATGTCTTTGGTCGCCCCCTGGGCATGCTTACAGTTTCCTTTTGCCAGTTCTCTTCCGGTGATTGCTCAGTTCTCTTTGATCCCATGACTCAAGATTCCAATATGTCCCTTATTCGCGAGGTGGTAGACTGGTCGCCCCCAGACTTGGTTTAGCTTTCGGCTCTTTTCTGCTTGCACCAGGTCAAAGTAAATCATGTGATGTGACGTTCCATATCAACATACTATATTGCCTCTTACGAAATAGTCTCAATAGTTATACATATTATCGTCCTCAAAGGATGCCCAGTGTCAAAGCCGGAGAACCTTCAAAGTACTCGATGTAACTCAAATCCAACTGTTTGAATAAATGATCTGAACCAGACTCAAAGTGTGTGTGCGCTAAGGTTCTTTTACAGCTTGATCCTTGGGTAAGCCAACTCAATGATTTTGTTTCAAAGAATGGGATCGAGGGGTCAAACCAACCTAGATGTCTTGATCATGCTCTGTAATTACTTCTCTGTACTCAATGCGATATGATTTTCTTTTTCTTTTCTTTCGTCTCTTCATTTTTTTCAACACACCTACCATTTAAGGTAGCATTTCTCCTCATGGTGGTCCTAATACTCCCCATGGGTAGCTTCACGCTTATCGGTTATAGGTGGTTTATATTTTCTGCTTTAGAGACTTTTCTTTTGTTTCCAACCATACCACATATCGTAAAATAAGTAAGTCAGGATAGACATCTAAGCGAGCGGTCATTCATCGATCCGCAATCTCTTCAACTAGTCATCTTGCCGACTACTCAGGCTTTCACTGCTAAGATCCTATAATTAAGTGCTCGCGAGTCTAGTCAAGAACAACTACTCAAAATATCGGATGAGAGTACCTCTCGCACTTATCGTTTCTAAGGTTTCACTCTAAAGCAAACAATTTCATCATCGGACTCACGCTTAACTATTGAGGAAAAAACTCGAACACGTAGGCAAAAATCAATGTCTTTATTAAAAATGCAGGATTGTAATCAAATAAACCAGGGAAAACATCTTCATCGTCTGCAACATTGTCTTCTTCCTCAGCCTATGGTTCTTCACTGTTGCCATCCCCTATCACCATGCAAGAAGCTTGGTGGTTGAGAGTTTGGAGGACAAAGGTTTCGGGTAGGCTGGAGTTGATCATGTAGGTGGGTGGTGGAACAGAGTAGTAGTTAGGTAGAGGGTTTCTGTGTGTGTTGGGTTGTTCTTTTTCTGGATCGGGAATTTTTATTGGCGTCAATGAGGTTTTGGATCTCATGCCTAAGGTGGGTGCAGTTGTCGGTGTCATGACCTTTTTCTTGATTGAAGTAACAGTACAAGTTTAGGTTGAGGTGAGGTGGCACAGGGTTTGGAAATGGTCTATGTTCTAAAGGTTTTAGGAGTCCTTGCATCTTCAGCTTTTCAAACACCTTTGACAAAGGTTTACCAAGATTGGAGAATCATCTATTTTTTACGGCAGCGACCTCAGCAGTAGCGGGCTTAGTCTCAGAAGGCCCCCTAATAGCCCTTCTATTCTGGCCATAAAACTTCATATTCTCAGCTTCTTCCTCCTCAATGTCTGTAACAGTCTCCCTCAACTGTCAAAAATCGCCGATCATAGAGGTCATCCTCCTCAGCTTGTCGTAAATAGAGGGCTTAGTACCCTTGATGATCATCTTGATCTGGTCTTTCTCCGAGGGCCGAGTCTGTATTTTCAAGAGCTGGCTTCTCCAGCGATCTACATAATCCTTGAAGCTCTCCTCTGGCTTCTGTTTGGTATTCTCCAAGTCGAGAAGCGACAAGTCGATCTCCAAATCCGTGATATACTAGTTCGGAAAAGCCTCCGCCAATGCCCTCCAATCATCATTGACCTTCCTCTCAAGGCCATGATACCACACCATGGGTGCCCCCTCAAGCGACATCCCAAACATCTTCTGAACCTGACGCTTCGACAGACCCACCGAACTCATAACAGAAACATACTGTCGGATATGGACCCTCGGATCCCCGTTCCCGTTGAACTTAGCTATGTCGGGCATATTGAACTGAGAAGGCAACAGCTCCTCAAAATTCATCACCTCGTAGTCTAGTCGGTCCTCATGCTTACCCCTCATCTTGCGTGTAACTGACTCTACCTGATCCCTGAGTTTCTGCAACTCGGCCTGAGACCCGGCTACCCTTCCCGCGGCATACTTGATGAGTGGTATTTATATCACTATTTCCCACTCATCTAACCTAATATTTTGTATAGTTTCTCGGGTTTCGTGAACATTTTGATGTGTTTTGTGTTGTTTTGCAGATAAATAAAGTTTGGGAAGCATTTGAAGCAATTTGGGGCCAAAATAGAGAAAAAAATGACAAAAGGGCAATTCGGTAATTTTCCAGCGTCGCGACGCCTAAAGTGAGCCGCGTCTGCTAACGTACGCTGTTGACACGTATCAGAATCTGATTGGTTTGATTTGCTAACGTGCGTCGTGCCACGTGTCATCATCACAGAAGATTTGCTAAAATGCGCCTAATGCCACATGTCACAATACTATTGGACCAAACTATGCGCGTGCCATGTGTCGCCTTCTCATTGGACCGAATATTGAACGAATCACATGTTGCCACGTGTCGACCTCTCATTTGACCGATCCTAAGCGCGTGCCACGTGTCAGATTCTTATTGGACCGAAAAGCCAGCCAATCACATGCTGCCACGTGTCGCTCTTTGATTGCGCCGCTCTGCCACGTGACACGTGTCACCTCCTGATTTTGCCGATAGAACGCACGTGGTCAACCCACGTGGACCAAAGACGCGTGCTGGCGTCGCGACGCTAGATGCCGAATGTGCCTATAAATTGAGCTCCTCTTCATTTCATTTGGTGTGCTTTCCTTGGGAGCTTTTCCCTGTTTTTAGCGGATTGCATCTAGTTTTGTATATATAAATAATATTTTTAATTATGTATTTTAATTTTCAGTAATAATAATAGTTCTTCTTCTTCTCTTTTCTTTTATGTTTTGTAGTTAAATTTCTGCTGGGGTAAAAGGTGAAATATTTAATATAATTATCTAGGTAAATCTCACTTAACTATAATTTATAAATTATAATTTAACCGGATTAATTAATGTCAGATTTTATTACCGCCTATATGGTCGGGTTAAAAATAAATTACTTTACCGCCTATATGGCTGGTCTTTGTGTGACAGATAATTACCGCCTATATGGCTGGTTTTAAATGTTTAACATTATTAATTCCTGAGAAAGCAGAACAGAAAATAATTTATATATTATAGTAAGTGAGATTCATAGATAATAAATATTAAATGTGGATCCTCTAAACCTAGCATTTTATTTTATTCTAGGGAAGTGATGAAACACAATATTACTAGGCTTAATAATTGATTTAATTATTTATTGGCTAATTCTTTAGTTTGTTTATTGAGTCTTAAGCTTAATGCTACTTGTTGTCTGATCACCAATAAGATTGATATGGTAAACTTAAAATGAACTAGACATAGGGATTTTAAGTTTCAGCATTAGATTCATTAGCCCACGATCTTTCTTGAGGATAGATAACCCTTTAATAGATTTCCTTACAGGATAGACATATACCTGTCGGGCGGGGGTAGCCATAATTGGAACTTGATCTTAATGAATCCAGGTAATTTGGTTGACATAGACATATGGTTCAATTGGGTTCAATTGGGTTATACTGAGTATTTGCGTCTGACCATCGACAAAGGCTTTTGCATATTTTTGTGTTCGAGGTTAGCAAACTGATTTATTACACATAAATAAGAGAATCAATTCATCTTTATAATAAAATTGTGTGGAGTCACGACCCTAGATCCTTGAGTCTTTTCTTTTATTTTCCTTAGTATTTTATTTTGAGTCTGTTGTTATTTTATTTTGCAAAACCACATTCAACCAAACAAAAGCAATCAATTCACTTCTCCCTATAATTAGATACCTGTAAATAAATAGTATCAATAATTAATAACAACAGTAGGAATTAAGTCCTCGTGGGATCGATATTTTTATACTACTTGAACGATACGTGCGCTTGCGTTATACGTGTGTGTTTACGCCGGTCAAGTTTTTGGCGCCGTTGCTGGGGACTTATTTTTCTTGAGTTATTAATTTTGAAGCTATCTAATTTACTTATATCTAATTTTCTTTATTTTTATCTGTAATTTTTATTTCTTTCTTTTATTTTAGGTGGTTGAAAAATGGAACACTACTGGGAGATTGAAAGATTACGAGCCTTACAAGAAAATACACCCCAAATCTGGGAGCAACAGTCCGGTTTTCCGAGGCCTGTTGTCCAGCCCAACAACTATAACTGGATGTCAGAATCAAACAATTCTACATTTGCTCAACAGAACGAAATGGGGAGATGTGTACTTTGTGATGGTAACCACCCGAGCGATCAATGTATATACCTTTCAGAGTGGCAGAATTATTGGAATCATTCAAGGTACGAAGAACCATCATATTTTCCATCTTATCCACCATCTTTCTACGATTTTCATCAAGAACCAGAACCATCAGAGGAAGATCAAATGGTTGACATGCTTTAAGATTGGTTCAAGAAACAAGACGAAAAGCTGGATACAATGCTTGAAACATGACAGAATCAATTTGAAAGTATTCAGAGACAATCAGAATTCATTCAGAGACTAACAGAAAACCAGAACTATATACCTCAATAGCCAATTTCAGATGACACTGATGAGGCCTTCAAGTACCAATCATTTCACAATGACACCTTAATAGAGGAGGAGGCTGAGCAGTATCAACAACCAGAGGTATCAGTTCAGGAGCCTGAACCAACAAAGTCTCAATTTAATTTTTATTATTCTGACTCTGACGATGATGAAGCTGAGTTGTTTGCACCAACTGCATCAACAATTGAGGATGGAATTCTGTATCCTCAAAATGAAGATCTTGGAGCTTCCATTACACAAATGTTTGAAGAAGATCTACCTGAGCCAATCATTTCACCCAGATCAGAGGATGAAGACCTAAAATCTGACATTTCTTTACGTCCTCAGGTTGACAATTTTGAAGCATGCATTTCACAGATGACAGATGAAGAGTTGAATACGGAAATTCTAAAATTCATCTGTGAAGAAAAGGTGGAGCAAGAAGCAGAGCAAATGGAGGAGCAACTGTCTGATCTTTTTGAAGATCCAGAGCATTCAGGCGAAACATCACTGTTTTGGGGAGTACAAATTAGAGATATCACCCAGAAGCTTGAATGAATGGAACTCCCATTCCAAGTCAAGCACCATACGAGACCTCCTGATTTTCTTTCTTTCTTTTTAGGAACCACTGAAGCGACAAAGATTAAAAAGGTGGCACAAGCACTGAATGAGACAAAACTCTTTTCGCTACCTTACCGTTGGAAGAGACTATTCAAAAGCAACGCTCATGGGATTTTCTTTAATCGGACATCCAAAACGACGCTGAAACCTCCTTGACAGATGGATTTTAGTCACGTCTGGCTGAAGACGAAAAATTTAGCGCTAGCAGGGAGGCAACCCATGCAATAATTTTAATTATTTATTGTTTTGTGTGTACATGTTGTAGAATTATTTTTAATGTTGTGATATTTTTCCAGGAAAAATTAAAAATGGAATTTTTCAGGACAAAGCAAGCCAGTGCAAGCGGGATTTTCACAAAATAAAAATTTGACAAAATCACGAAGATATAAAGTTGATCCACTAGAGACGGCCGAGTAAGGAGTCAGCTCTTGAGACGCGTCCCAGTGGATTTATCCGTCGAAAGACTTGGTTTTGCCAAATCAAAAAAAAAATCCCGCGTCGCGGCGCTCAAACATTTAGCGTCGCGACACCAGAGCCTGAAACACAGAACCTTAACCCTAAAAAACTGAGCGTCGCGACGCAAGAAGCAATTTGGCATCGCGACGCGAGTTCGGTAACAGGTCCAAAACCAGCAGCCACCACGCACAGATCTCACTCTCCTTCTTCAATATTTCACCATTTCCTCTCAATCTTCCACTAAAATCCGACCATCCAATCACCAAATCATCAACCAAAACCTTCTAAACTCATCAAATCTCACAAATAACCCACACAAACTCAATCATCAAACCACCACCACCCACACCCGAGACCCATGGCCGAGCTTCCAACCTTCGGCCAAGATTCATGATCAAAGAGCAGCCTTCCTCGAGTCACAACCGAGCCCAATACCAACAGCCACCGAACCATTTACCGCGAGCCACCCTTGCCGTGACCGACCCACTACCTTGCCCAAAAACCAAGCCGAACCAGTCATACCGAGTCCACCAAGCTGAGCCGTACTGAGTCCCAACCGAAACCAGAAACCAGAAACCCATCTCAACCGAGCCACCATCAAACCAAGATCCATACTGCTGAGACCGAATCAACCCACAACTGCATCAACACCACCGTGAGTCACCTTCGCCGAGCCTTTGCTGAGACACAACCACCCCTTGCCGAGACCAAGCCTTTGCCAAGACACCCACGGCCGAGACCCTCCATCGTCATTTCCGGTCATCAAACAGTGAGTGGTAAAATCGTGAAGGGGTAAATCTGTGCTCCTCAATTTCTGAATTTACAAAAGGGTAAAGGCCGAATTTGTGGATACTTTGTGTGGTTAATTTTGTAAAAATTGGATGCTATTGGATTTGAAACCATTGACAGTGAAGGGGAAGACCGAAAATTTGTGAAAGTTGTTGATTTGTGTGGTGAAATTTGTTGAAACTGAACTTGAAAGTTTGGCAGTGAGTAATTGGCAGATTTCTGATTTGGGGATTGACTAATCGGTTGAATTCGTAGATTTTGGGGGCGAAGGTTGTTGTGTGGTGATAGTTTTAGGGTGAATTTTGGGGAAATTTTGAGTTTTTCGAGGTGATTATGCCGAAAGTTTTACTAAAAATGGTCAAATAGCGATCGTGGTAAGAAGCGTAAATTAGACATAGATCTTAATCGGTAATTTTTCCTGTAAAATTTCAGCTAACCAGATATTATCTTCTAAACTCTTCTTCCAATGTTAAAGACATTGGGGACAATGTCTCATTTAGGTTTGGGGGAGGGAATTAGTTGATCAGTATCTTGTTTTTAGTCTGTGTGTTGTTTTTATTTTTAGTCCAAAATTTTTCGAAAAATACAAAAAAATTGAAAAATTTTCAAAGTTACAAAAATATTTTGTGTTTTTGTGTTTTTATTTTGACTAAAAAAGTGAAATTGGTAAGAGATAGCTGAGTAAGGAGTTTCCACTCCTGAGACGTATCTCAAACCTATTTCGAAACAAGTTAATTTTTATTTATTTCCTTTTGAATTATTTAATTTGTAAATTTTCCATAAAATTGACTAAAATGGATCTTCATATGCTTAGTTGACAGGTATTATCAACATGCATAGTAACATACAGACATGAGCTAAAATTGAAAAGTTTGTAATATTCAGTGCTCTAGTTTAATTGGAGGAAGCATCTCAAAAAGCAATGGAGTAAAAAAAAAACGTTCGAGATCTGAGTTATTAAGTCTGTAAGGGTGTTTTAACACCTAGTGCCCTAAAGCCAACTGGTTTGGGAGTCACTGGCTCAAAGCTCGTTACATGGATCAGAGATGTTGCCGAATAAATATATATATCTGAAGTCTGAGTAATTAAGTTCGTAGGGGTGTCTTAACACCTAGTTCCCTAAAGCCAACTGGTTTGGGAGCCACCGGCCCAAAGCTCGTTACATAGATGGAAGATATTGTATATAAATAAAAAATAGAAAAAAAAATCAAAGGAAAAATCCGAAAATTATTCCATTACTGCAAAAAGGTGTGAATTTTGATAAAAACTTTAGGACAAAAATATTACTCTCTTATCAACTGCACTTATGACTGTTGTGGGCAAAAATGAGTTGTTTAATATTATGTTGGCTGTGTATATGGAGAATGGTAAATATAATCGGAGAATTTACTTATTCAATAATTTAGAAAGAAACAAAACAACTAGTAACTTGGAGTAGAAATTTCACTTGATTAGTTACTAACTTCTTTATTCTCTTTTCTCTTGTCTTTTTGTTTTTGTGTGCATTAATTTCACTACCTTTTTACTTTTATTAAATGTTTGTGGGTATCATTGCTGTAAACCCTCACGAGACTACAACTCATCCACTAGGGACACCTAGGGGTTTAAAGGCTTATTGCGTACACTAAATGCAACCGTGATCCCTACGAAAGTGGCTTAGTTAAATTTTATTATGTTATTTTATTCTATGTTTTGCTCGAGGACTAGCAAAATGTTAGGTTTGGGGGTGTGATGAGTGATATTTATATCACTATTTCCCACTCATCTAACCTAATATTTTGTATAGTTTCTCGGGTTTTGTGAATATTTTGATGTGTTTTGTGTTGTTTTGCAGATAAATAAAGTTTGGGAAGCATTTGAAGCAATTTGGGGCCAAAATAGAGAAAAAATGACAAAAGGGCAATTCGGTAATTTTCCAGCGCCGCGACGCCAAAACCATCAGCGTCGCGACGCCTAAAATGAGCCGCGCCTGCTAACGTGCGCCGTTGACACGTATCAGAATCTGATTGGTTTGATTTGCTAACGTGCGCCGTGCCACGTGTCATCATCACAGAAGATTTGCTAAAATGTGCCTAATGCCACGTGTCACAATACTATTGGACCAAACTATGTGCGTGCCACGTGTCGCCTTCTCATTGGATCGAATATTGAACGAATCACATGTTGCCACGTGTCGACCTCTCATTTGACCGATCCTAAGCGCGTGCCACGTGTGAAATTCTTATTGGACCGAAAAGCCAGCCAATCACATGCTGCCACGTGTCGCTCCTTGATTGCGCCGCTCTACCGCGTGACACGTGTCACCTCATGATTCTGCCGATAGAACACACGTGGTCAACCCGCGTGGACCAAAGATGCGTGCTGGCGTCGCGACGCCAGATGCCGAATGTGCCTATAAATTGAGCTTATCTTCACTTCATTTGGTGTGCTTTCCTTAGGAGCTTTTCCCTGTTTTTAGAGGATTGGATCTAGTTTTGTAAATATAAATAATATTTTTAATTATGTATTTTAATTTTCAGTAATAATAATAGTTCTTATTCTTCTCTTTTCTTTTATGTTTTGTAGTTAAATTTCTGTTGGGGTAAAAGGTGAAATATTTAATATAATTATCTAGGTAAATCTCACTTAACTATAATTTATAAATTATAATTTAACTGGATTAATTAATGTCAGACTTTATTACCGCCTATATGGTCGGGTTAAAAATAAATTACTTTACCGCCGATATGGTTGGTCTTATGTGACAGATAATTACCGCCTATATGGCTGGTTTTAAATGTTTAACATTATTAATTCCTGAGAAAGCAGAACAGAAAATAATTTATATATTATAGTAAGTGAGGTTCCTAGATAAGAAATATTAAATGTGGATCCTCTAAACCTAGCATTTTATTTTATTCTAGGGAAGTGATGAAACACAATATTACTAGGCTTAATAATTGATTTAATTATTTATTGGGTAATTCTTTAGTTTGTTTATTGAGTCTTAAGCTTAATGCTTCTTGTTGTCTAATCACCAATAAGATTGATATGGTAAACTTAAAATGAACTAGACATAGAGATTGTAAGTTTCAGCCTTAGATTCATTAGCCCACGATCTTCCTTGAGGATAGATAACCCTTTAATAGATTTCCTTACAGGATAGACATATACCTGTCGGGCGGGGGTAGCCATAATTGGAACTTGATCTTAATGAATCCAGGTAATTTGGTTGACATAGACATATGGTTCAATTAGGTCATACTGGGTATTTGCGTCTGACCATCGACAGAGGCTTTTGCATATCTTCGTGTTCCAGGTTAGCAAACTGATTTATTACACATATGTAAGAGAATCAATTCATCTTTAGAATAATATTGTGTGAAGTCACGACCCTAGATCTTTGAGTCTTTTCTTTTATTTTCTTTAGTATTTTCTTTTGAGTCTATTTTTATTTTTTTTTAGCAAATCTACATTCAACCAACCAAGAGCAATCAATTTCATTCTCCCTATAATTAGATACTTGTAAATAAATAGTATCAACAATTAATAACAACAATAGAAATTAAGTCCTCGTGGGATCGATATTTTTATACTACTTGAACGATACGTGCGCTTGCGTTATACGTGTGTGTTTACGCCGGTCAATACTCAGCCATGTCATCATCAAAAATATGGATCTCATTACTCATCCTCATCAGAGGCTATTCACACCTGACATTCTGAGAGCTTCATGCCCCTCCTGCACGGGGCACTGCCATATTGGCCATAGGGGCGGTCAAAGCTTGCAACTACTCGGTAATCTTAGTGAGATTAGTCTCCAACTGATCCATGCGAGAACCCTCGCTATCTGACTCACTCATGTTTGCTAACGGTCTTTTGATGAGTCTCCATTCCTCTCTAACCCAACGGAATTCTACGGCGGCTTTAAAACTACGAGTTAGCATGGTACATGTATGCGTGCGATGCATGAAATATATAAAATACGTGAGGTGATCAAACAGAATATATCCTTCCAACCTTATTTCTCCCACACCCGTGGTCAGTCTATTCTTAGGTTCTAAGTATGGCTTACTCGATGCAAGGTACATAAAATCGTTCTCTCCTATGCTACAGGGTGAACCTTGGCTGCTTCTGTCCCTTTCCATCGGTAAAAGACAAAGACCGCCCATTTACAACATGGACTAAGCCGATTATGAGATCATGCCATTGTCTAGAAACGACGAATTGGGCTTTCGGCAACTGTGGTCATGGTTCTAGCATATTTGGATCATGTTTGGACTTTCTAAACCTATCAAGGTTTTCATACAAGTTGGCCCATTATCATTTCAAAGCATTCAATCATATTATTTTGAGGTGTAAACTTGTCCCATTTGATAAAGGCCCAACAGGTTTACACTTTTACAATAACGTGGCTAAACAACTTCAAATGATAGGGGGCCCAAACACAAAGTGGCCCATCAATATTTTAGAACCTTTTGGCCCAATTTCCATAAGACACAAACTCGTCCCAATTTAAATGGCCCAACAAGTTCACATCTCATGACAAGAAGTCCAACTGAATCCAAATGATGATGGTCCCAAACACAATCATAAAAGGGTGGCTTCTATAGGTCATACAACTATGGTTCACATGCGGGTTTATGGGAGTATAGATAAATGCTCCCGCCGGCGAAGGATTACCCACAACTAGGTCTCCCCACTCAAGGGTTCGAGCGACCAAGTGAGCACATCTTTTTTATACCTTAAGGTACGTGCCAACGAGTGATGGTACCATATAATGATCCACCGCTTCGAACGAAAATGACTTCACGATACATGAATAACTGTCAAATGGATTCCTCTATTGAAAATTCCCCATAGGGAGGGTGGAGTGAAATATCTTAAATACCCTTACCTCTTAGGCTTTTATCGCATTGGTGACATGAATAAACAACAGATCCTCCAAATTAGTCCATCACTTTAAATATACTTTAAGGTAAGCTTCGAGTAAATGATTATCTAGATGTCTTCACAACTTTTCCTTTTGGCTATAAAAAGGTAGTGAGTGAAGGAATACACCAAATCATTATCTAACTCTAATAGTTAAATCAACTTTAGACAAGGTTAACTAAAGAAAAAATCACAAACATTACAAGACATTATTTCGGGGCCAATTCTCTATCCCCAGTGGAGTCACCAGACTGTAGATGAGGTACAGAAGTGGACGATGCTGTCCGGGCTCGCGGCCCGGTCGGGAGTACGGAGTAGCCCGCAGGGGACTGATGAGTGGTATTTATATCACTATTTCCCACTCATTTAACCTAATATTTTGTATAGTTTCTCGAGTTTTATGAACGTTTTAATGTGTTTTTGTTTATTTTGCAGATAAAAATAATATTAGGACTTAATGGAATCAACTCGGGGCTAAAACGATGAAATTCGGAGGAAAAAAAGGTCAAAAACGAAAATTTACTGTACGCGTCACGAAGTGCAGTCCTAAATTCCAATTTTGCGTAAGTTTTGTATTTTGGCCATACCTTTTTCATCCGATATCCGATTGAGCTGATTCAAGTCGAAGATTAAAGAAGACTCAAAGATATACAACTTTGAAGAATAAAATAATTTCGAATTCCGAATATTTCATGACCGAAATTAATGAACAATCCGAAATTATATTATGTTTAATTACTAAAGTCATTATCAAAATATAAAAATTTGTCAAACTTCCACCAAACATGCAAGCATGTTTGGTGGAGTGTTTTGTGCCATTTTTGGTGCCTTGTTTGGTGCCATGTTTGGTGGAGTGTTTTGTGGAGTGTCTTGTGGCATGTTTGGTGGAGTGTTTGGTGGAGCAATTCGTGGAGAAATTGGTGGAAGCCTTTAGATTTTCCTATAAATACCAAGCCATTTCATTTGTAATTCTCATGCTTTCCTTAGGTTTTTGTAAGGAATTTAAGGATTGCATCTTGTGTGTTTATTTTTAGTAATTTAATTTATGCATTTTTATTTTCAGTAATAGTAGTAGTTCTTCTTCTTCTTCTCTTTTCTTTTATGTTTAGTAGTTAGATTTCCTCTGGGGGAAGAGTGAAACTTTTATTATTTTAATTTAGATTAATCTCCCTTAATTATAATATGGAAATTATAATTCAAACAAAAAGGTTTACCGCATTAATGGCTGGTTTTATTTATTTGACATAAAGTAACACCGTCTATATGGCTGGTCTTCAGGTGACAGATAATTACCGCCTAAATGAATAGTTTATGAACAAATAATGATACCGCCTTTATGGCTGGTTGGACTTAATTAAAATCTGACTTAATGAGGATACCGCCTATATGGCTGGTTGGTAATATCACTGATAAATTCTATATTATAGTAAGGGAGATTTCTAAATTAGAAATAGTAAAGGTGGATCCCCTAACCCCCATCATTTTATTTTTATTCTAGGGAAGTGATGAAACACAATATTCATAAGCTTCATAATTGATTTAATTATATATTGGGTAATTCTTTAGTTTGTTTATTGAGTCTTAAGCTTAATGCTTCTTGTTGCCTGATCACCAATAGGATTGATGTGGTAAATCTAAAATGAACTTGGAAAAGGGATTTTGGGTTTCAGCCTTAGATTCAATAGCCCACGATCTTCCTTGAGGATAGATAACCCTTTAATTGATTTCCTTACAGGATAGGAATATACCTATCGGGCGGAGGTAGCCACAATTGGAACTTGATCTTAATGAATCCAGGTAATTTGGTTGACATAGACATATGGTTCAATTAGGTCATACTGGGTATTTGCGTCTGACCATCGACATAGGCTTTTGCATATCTTCGTGTTCCAGGTTAGCAAACTGATTTATTACACATATGTAAGAGAATCAATTCATCTTTAGAATAATGTTGTGTGAAGTCACGACCCTAGATCTTTGAGTCTTTTCTTTTATTTTCTTTAGTATTTTCTTTTGAGTCTGTTTTTATTTTTTTTTAGCAAATCTACATTCAACCAACCAAGAGTAATCAATTTCATTCTCCCTATAATTAGATACTTGTAAATAAATAGTATCAACAATTAATAACAACATTAGGAATTAAGTCCTCGTGGGATCGATATTTTTATACTACTTGAACGGTACGTGCGCTTGCGTTATACGTGTGTGTTTATGCCGGTTAAGTTTTTGGCGCCGTTGCCGAGGACTTATATTTCTTGAGTTATTAATTTTGAAGCTATCTAATTTACTTGAATCTAATTTTCTTTATTTTTATCTGTAATTTTTATTTCTTTCTTTTATTTTCAGGTGGTTGAAGAATGGAACAATATTGGGAGATTGAGAGATTACGTGCTTTACAAGAAGATACACCCCACATCTGGGAGCAACAATCCAGTTTTCTGAGGTCTGTTGTTTAGCCCAACAACTATCACTGGATGTTAGAACCAAGTAATACTACATTTGCTCAACAGAACGAAATGGGGAGATGCGTGATATGTGATGGTAACCACCCGAGCGATCAATGTATATACCTTTCAGAGTGGCAAAATTATTGGAATCATTCAAGGTACGAAGAACCATCATATTTTCCATCTTATCCATCATACACCTGTAATCTTTATCAAGAACCAGAACCATCCGAGGAAGATCAGATACTGCACATGCTCAAAGATTGGTTCGAAGAACGAAAAGCTCAAATTGATGCACAAATTCAGAGTCAAGCAGAATCCATTCAGAGAATGACTGAGCAGATCAGACAATTAACAGAAAACCAGAGCTACATACCTCAAGAACCATTTTCTGATGACACTGATGAAGCCTTCGAGTACCAAGCATTTTACGATGACACTTCAACAGAGGAGGAGGCTGAGCAGTATCAACAACCAGAGGTATCAGTTCCGGAGCCCAAACCAACAAAGTCTCTATTTGATTTTTATTATTCAGATTCTGACTCTGACGAAGAAGCTGAGATGTTTGTACCAACTGCACAGAAAATTGAGGATGGAATTCTGTATCCTCAAAATGAAGATCTTGGAGATTGCATTGCAATGATGTTTGAGGAAGAACTGCTAATCACAGAGGATAAAAGCTTACAAACAGAGACATCTTTACATCCTCCAGTTGAAGATTTTGGAGCATCCATTGCACAAATGTTTGAAGAAGATCTACCTGAGCCAATCACTTCACTCAGATCAGAGGATGAAGACCGAAAATCTGACATCTCTTTACATCCTCAGGTTGACACGTATAAAGCATACATTTCACATATGACAGATGAAGAGCTGAATGCGGAAATTTTAAAATATATCTGTGAAGAAAAGGTGGAGAAGAAGCAAGAAATAGAGAAAATGGAGGAGCAAATGTCTGACCTTATTGAAGACCCAGATCATTCAGGCGAAACATCACTGTCTTGGGGAGTATAATTTAGAGAAATCACCCAAAAGCTTGACAAAATGGAACTTCCATTCAAATTCAAGCACCATACGAGACCTCCTGATTTTCTTTCTTTCTTTTCAGGAACCACTGGAGTGACAAAGATTAAGAAGGTGGCACGAGCACAAACTATGAAAAAATTCTTTTTGCCACTTTATAGTTGGAAGAGACCCTTCAAAAGCAACGCTCATGGAATTGTCTTTAATCGGACATCCAAGACGACGCTGAAACCTCCTTGACAGAAAGATTTCAGTCATGTCTGGCTGAACACGAAAAATTTAGCGCTAGCAGGGAGGCAACCCATACAATTTGTTGTAATTTTTGTGTATACATGTTGTGAACTTTTTAATTTTGTGTGTTAGTTTTTCAGGAAAAAGCACAAACAGAGCATTTTTAGGACAGAAGGAATGATGTTTGACAATCACAAATATGAGAGCTAATTCATTAGTGATGGCTGAGTAAGGGATGAATTCTTGAGACGCATCCAGATGAATTTATACTAAGCGAGTGGCGTATTGCGTACACAATTCCATTGCCTTAATAATTGCTTTGATTTGCTTTTATTTTGTTATTTTCTTTTATTTTCGCCGACAAGATCTAAACTTTTTGACTTTTCACGATTTATTTTATCGTTCATCTAATAATTGTCATTTGGCATGTACTAGTGCTACT
Source organism: Zanthoxylum bungeanum (assembly GCA_019454045.1). Classification (NCBI taxonomy): domain Eukaryota; kingdom Viridiplantae; phylum Streptophyta; class Magnoliopsida; order Sapindales; family Rutaceae; genus Zanthoxylum; species Zanthoxylum bungeanum. The sequence goes on along the minus strand of SKCR01029070.1, from coordinate 73,447 downwards.
ATTACTCACCAATTTTCAGGTTTTATAAATTCAGCTCTACATTTCTCTCTTCGACACATCCAGATATACATCCAAATAAGGGAGAGAAAATGGAAGCAACTTCACAGTAGCGAGTCAAACGAATTTGTATTTTCTATGGATCAAATTCTGGTAATAAACCAGAGTTCATTGAGGCTGCAAAGGAATTGGGGCGAGTCATAACAGAAAGAAATATGCACATAGTATATGGCGGTGGCAATCTTGGATTGATGGGAAGCATTTCAAAAGCCGTTCAGGAAGGTGGCGGTCATGTTTTGAGAATCATTCCAAAACCTTTGGCGGACGAACACTTAATCGGACAAACAAATTGAGATGAACGCATTGTATCAGGTATGTCTGAACAACTCCTTGAAATGGTCAAAACTGCTGATGCGATTATTGCCTTACCAGGTGGGCTGGGAACGTTTGAAGAAATGTTCACCGTAGCATCATGGGCACACTTAAACATTCATAGGAAGCCTATTGGGTTACTTAACATTGAGCATTTCTTCGATTTTATGTTTGTATTTCTTGCGGAAGCCAAAAGACATGAGTTCGTCACAAAATCTGTTCAAGATATTTTCCTAACTACTACAAAGGCCAAAGAATTAATTGACCAAATCTTAGCCTTTGAACCAAAACTCGACCCCATTTTTTCCAAATTGAACTGGTAAGATAACGATCGTGGTAAGAAGCGTAAATTGGACATAGATCTTAATCGGTAATTTTTCTACATTTCAGCTAACCAAGTACTACCGTCTAAACTCATCTTCTACTTTTTAAGACATTGGGGACAATGTCTCATTTAGGTTTGGGGGTGAGGATTAGTTAATAGTATCTTGTTTTTATGTGCTATTTTTAGTCCAAAATTTTTCGAAAAATACAAAAAAATTGAAATTTTTTCAAAAATTACAAAAATATTTTGCGTTTTTGTGTTTTTATTTTGACTAAAAATATGAAATTGGTGAGAGATAGATGTGTAAGGAGTTCCCACTCCTGATAAGTATTTCAACCCATTTTCGAAACAAGTTAATTTTTGTTTATTTCCTTTTAAATTATTTAATTTGTAAATTCTCCATAAAACTGACTAAAATGGATCTTCATATGCTCAGTTTGCAAGTATTATCAATATGTATAGTAACATATGGACATGAGTTGTAATTGAAAAGTTTGTAATATTCAGTGCTTTAGTTTAATTGGAGGAAGCATCTATAAATGAAAATGGAGTAAAAAAAAAGGAAAAAAAAAAGAAAAAAAAGTGAAAAAAAAAATGTATGAGATCCGAGTTATTAAGTCTCTAAGGGTGTCTTAACACCTAGTGCCCTAAAGCCAACTGGTTTGGGAGTCCCTGGCCCAAAGCTCGTTACATGGATCGAAGATGTTGCAAAATATATTTATATCTGAAGTCTGAGTAATTAAGTCTGTAGGGGTGTCTTAACACCTGGTGCCCTAAAGCCAACTGGTTTGGGAGCCACCGACCCAAAGCTCGCTACATAGACGGAAGATATTGTATATAAATAATAAAATAAAATCAGAAAAAGAAAAAAAATCAGAAAAATCAGAAAAATTATTTCATTGCTACAAAAAGGTGTGAAATCTGATAGAACTTTAGGACAAAAATATCACTCTCTTATCAACTGCACTTGTGACTGTTGTGGGAAAAAATGAGTTGATTAATATTTTGTTGGCTGTGTATATGGAGAATGGTAAATATAATCGGAGAATTTACTTATTCGGTAATTTAGAAAGAAACAAAACAACTACTAACTTGGAGTAGAAGTTTCACCTGATTAGTCACTAACTTCTTTATTCTCTTTTCTCTTGTCTTTTTGCTTTTGTGTGCATTAGTTTCACTACCTTTTTACTTTTGTAAAATGTTTGTGGGTATCATTGCTGTAAACCCTCACGAGACTACAACTCGTCCACTAGGGACACCTAAGGGTTTAAAGGCTTGTTGCATACGCTAAATGCAACTGTGATCCCTACGAAAGTGGCTTAGCTTAATTTATTTTCATGTTATTTTATTTTGAGTTTTGCTCGAGGACTAGCAAAATGTTAGGTTTGGGGGTGTGATGAGTGGTATTTATATCACTATTTCCCACTCATTTAACATAATATTTTGTATAGTTTCTCGAGTTTTATGAACGTTTTGATGTGTTTTTGTTTATTTTGCAGATAAAAATAATATTAGGACTTAATGGAATCAACTCGGGGCTAAAACGATGAAATTCAGAGGAAAAAAGGTCAAAAACGAAAATTTATTGTACGCGTCACGAAGTGCAGTCCTAAATTCCAATTTTGCGTAAGTTTTGTATTTTGGCCATAACTTTTTCATCCAACATCCGATTGAGCGGATTCAAGTCGCAAATTAAAGAAGACTCAAAAAAATTTCGAATTCTGAATATTTCATGATCGAAATTAATAAAAAATCCGAAATTATATTATGTTTAATTACTAAAGTCATTATCAAAATATAAAAATTTGTCAAACTTCCACCAAAACATGCAAGCATGTTTGGTGGAGTGTTTTGTGCCATGTTTGGTGCCTTGTTTGGTGCCATGTTTGGTGGAGTGTTTTGTGGAGTTTCTTGTGGCATGTTTGGTGGAGTGTTTGGTGGAGCAATTCGTGGAGAAATTGGTGGAAGCCTTTAGATTTTCCTATAAATACCAAGCCATTTCATTTGTAATTCTCATGCTTTCCTTAGGTTTTTGTAAGGAATTTAAGGATTGCATCTTGTGTTTTTATTTTTAGTAATTTAATTTATGCATTTTTATTTTCAGTAATAGTAGTAGTTATTCTTCTTCTTCTCTTTTCTTTTATGTTTAGTAGTTAGATTTCCGCTAGGGGAAGGGTGAAGCTTTTATTATTTTAATTTAGATTAATCTCCCTTAATTATAATATGGAAATTATAATTCAAACTAAAAGGTTTACCGCCTTAATGGCTGGTTTTATTTATTTGACATAAAGTAAGACCGCTTATATGGCTGGTCTTCAGGTGACAGATAATTACCGCCTATATGGCTGGTTTATGGACAAATAATGATACCGTCTTTATGGCTGGTCGGACTTAATTAAAATCTGACTTAATGAGGATACCGCCTATATGGCTGGTTGGTAATATCACTGATAAATTCTATATTATAGTAAAGGAGATTTCTAAATTAGAAATAGTAAATGTGGATCCCCTAAACCCCAATATTTTATTTTTATTCTAGGGAAGTGATGAAGCACAATATTCATAAGCTTCATAATTGATTTAATTATATATTGGGTAATTCTTTAGTTTGTTTATTGAGTCTTAAGCTTAATGCTTCTTGTTGCCTGATCACCAATAGGATTGATGTGGTAAATCTAAAATGAACTTGGAAAATGGATTTTAGGTTTCAGCCTTAGATTCAATAGCCCACGATCTTCCTTGAGGATAGATAACCCTTTAATATATTTCCTTACAGGATAGGAATATACCTGTCGGGCGGCGGTAGCCACAATTAGAACTTGATTTTAATGAATCCAGGTAATTTGGTTGACATAGACATATGGTTCAATTAGGTTATACTGGGTATTTGCGTCTGACCATCGACAGAGGCTTTTGCATATCTTCGTGTTCCAGGTTAGCAAACTGATTTATTACACATATGTAAGAGAATCAATTCATCTTTAGAATAATATTGTGTGAAGTCACGACCCTAGATCTTTGAGTCTTTTCTTTTATTTTCCTTAGTATTTTCTTTTGAGTCTATTTTTATTTTTTTTAGCAAATCCACATTCAATCAACCAAGAGCAATCAATTCCATTCTCCCTATAATTAGATACATGTAAATAAATAGTATAAAAAATTAATAACAACAATAGGAATTAAGTCCTCGTGGGATCGATATTTTTATACTACTTGAACGATACGTGCGCTTGCGTTATACGTGTATGTTTATGCCGGTCAGGGACTAAACCGGAGAAATAAAATGGAGTCGTCACCCAGTGTGAACTGAGAAATAATTTAAGGCCGCACTCACCCCTCGCAAGGGAAGACCTCAAACCGTTGGGTTCAGAATGGTCCCTTATTTATGCCAATTGTAATGAAAATATTTATGCAATAGTATAACCAAGTCTTATGTAACACATGCAAGATAATGTAATCAACACACAAGATTGCATACCCATAATCGTAAATAAAAATGAAGGCAAAATGCATAATTCATAAACGTATTAAACGATGAAGCGCAATAGTGTAACTAATAACAACTATAAAGGCATTAATAATAAAAGCGAGCACACAATCTCATGAACATATCAAATGAATAAATGCGGAAATATAATAATTAATAATGGTAAAAGCGACAATAATGAAATGGTATGGTTAATTATGTAATGCGAAAGAAATGACTTAAATAAACAAACATGCACGAAATATGAGGAAAAGAAGTTGATCCACTGTATGCACGTTCATGGTGCGTTTGATAACGCGTTCGAATGGTAAACAGAATGCATGTGTTTGAGTAGCGTTTGAGAACGCGTTCGAACGGTAAACAGAATGCATGCGTTCGAGTAGCGTTTGATAACGCGTTTGAACGAGATTACCAAAGTGGTATCTAAAATGACACGGAAATATGTATGAATGTTGCTCAAGCGGTACGTGGAGTTGTATCCCAAGTACAGACCACACTACCGTCCATTCGGATTCGGCTACGGAATTTATATATGGGTTTCCATCCGATAAACCGTTAGAAGCAAACACTCAAACATAAATATGGCACGAATGCGAAAATGAAAAGATGTAAAATGACAACCAAGACAAAGACGAATAGCGCAATCAATATGAGAAGGGCGCGGCAAAACATCGTGGTAAAGGTAGCCTTTAGGCATTTCCCTCGAATGTAGGACCTTTAACCTACATGATTAGCCCATGCGCATCAAGTAGCAATACATGAATAAACAAATAAATAATATGGAACCTTGTATGCCCGATTGAACATATCTCACGTTCAATCAAATGTACTTCATCCGGCGCGGCAAAACATCATGGTAAAGGTAGCCTTTAGGCGTTTTCCTCGAATGGAGGACCTTTAACCCATGTGATTAGCACATGCGCACTAGATAGCAATGCATGCGTAAACAAAGTAATAATATGCAAAAGGTAAATACGGAATAATGAAAAGGCGCGGTAAAATATTGTGGTGAATGTAGCCTTTTAGGCTTTTTCTCCCTCAAGTAGAGGACCTTTAAACAACGTGATTAGCTCATGCGCATCAAGTAAGAATGCATAGAAAATAAATAAAGCAATAATATGGGACCTTGTATGCCCGATTGAACATATCTCACGTTCAATCAAACGCACTTCGTCCGGCGCGGCAAAACATCGTGGTAAAGGTAGCCTTTAGGAATTTCCCTCGAATAGAAGACCTTTACCCCGCATGATTAGCCCATGCGCATCCAGATTAACAATGCATGAACAAAGAAACAATATATGGAAAATATATAGCGGAATAATAAACACAAAATTAAATACCAAAATGTAACATGTGCTTGAAAGTTTCTCAAGCGGTACGTGGAGTTGTATCCCAAGTACAGACCGCACTACCGTCCATTCGGATTCGGCTACAGAATTTACGTCTGGGTTTCCATCTGATATACCGCAAGGGATAGCACTCAATCATCAACCCAACACAAATGAAACCATACGTAAAATACAACGATGCATGCGAATGATCGACAAAGAATAAATGAAAAGATAAATAATAAAAGGGGGGGCCCTCAGGTCTTACCTTTTAAGATGCTCATCGGAAGTGCGTTACGTCATTGCCGGAAGGGTTAATGCTCCGTTATTTTTCTGGTTCGCCGCTGTTTTGGACTTCCGTTTCCACTATTTTTCTTCACTATTTTCGTACTGTTTTGCTGCTGTTCTGGGGTCGATTTGGATACTGTTTTTGAGTGATATTGGGTCACGGTTTTGCGGTATTTTTGGGACTGTTTTGGACCGATTTAGGGGCTGGTTTACTCTCGGTTTAGGGGGGGTTGTTCGTGCGTGTTCTGGACTGGTTATGGGGTCTGTTTTAGGGTATTTGGGGGTCACTGTTTTGGACGTTATTGGTTTGTTCGGTGAAAGGGCTGCTTTGATCGGTTATTGCTGTCCGTTTGTGTGTGTGTGTCAGCTGTATGCGTTAATGGCCTGCATGTGGCTTGCTGATTTGTACGGCGAGGTTGGCTAGTGAGGTGTTACGTGAAGGGCTGCTGGGTGAGTGGGCTGGTGAGTGTTGCGTGAAGGGCTGCAGGGTGTGTTGGCTAATGGGGTGTCGCGTGAAGGGCTGCTGGATTTTTTTGTGTGTAGCGTGTATCGTCTTGTTTTGTGAGTGGCGTCTAGTTTTCTTTATTTGTGAATGTGTGTGTCGGTTTGTGATAAGGTTAGAGGGCTGAGTGGCGATTTTGTCTTCGGTGAGCAAGGTGTGTGTTGAATGAGTGAATCAGTTTTTTTTTTGAGTGGTGCGTGAAGGGAATGATGAGAGAGATGAGTTAGGGTTTTTTTTTTTGTATTTTTTAGAGAGAGGAGTGAGTTCAAGGGGGGCCCCTACTTTTGTGTCGGGAGAGAGTGCCAATGAATCATTAGGGTTGTTTTGGTCTCTTTTTATAATGGTGCATGTTAGGGTTTCCTTGTTTGTGCATGGCTCAAAAAGGGAAACAAATCAAATAAATATGGGGTGTATTTAATTAAATTTGTTGATGGTGTTTTCAGGCATTATGATATTTAAAACAGCACGACGAGGACAGAAGGGTAATTCCCTGCTTGGTTGAGATAATTAAATCCAACCCGACCACTTTGCAATAAAAGAACAAGCACCTTACGGTTTCAAACCGACCACAACAGAAATAGACTGAGCACTTATGACCGGCAACCGACCACTTGGGTTCAGATAGCCGGGCACTATCAGGTCGACAGCAACATTCTCAGCATAAAGGACTACCATGACCGACCTCATGAAGACCGACCATATGGCGAGGTATGCTCAAGATGATGACACCCTATTCCAGTGGATAAGATAAAACGAACTATCCTACTTTCACCAGGAAATGGAGTCAGAATACAACAAGGAATAAAGAAGGAGAAAGCAACGGTGGATTAGAACTCCTCACAAGAGGAGAAGACTAAGATCAATTAGGATTTCCTATGCAAATAGGGGTCTGATTTCTGTACTATTATAAATAGGAGGGCAGAGTATGTGTAAGGGGCATCAAAAAAAAAGGATCATAATAATCAGTGATCAGAATCATCAAGCTCTGACTTGTAAACACAAAAAAGATCTGAGAAACGTATTTGAGTAATAAAAGTGCCATCCTGTTTTTTGTCCGTGGACGTAGGTCGGATCCAATTCCACCGAACCACGTTAAATCTCCTTGTTGATTGGTGTGTTTATCTATCTTTTGCTAAATTTTCTTTTGGTCCCCCATAACCAAACAAATTCACTATTGAGGGAGGATTGTCTCGGGAGTAATATGCCCATATTGCCCTGAAACCAAAATCCACCGTCAACAGTTGGCGCCGTCTGTGGGGACTCAACGAAAAGCAGCTCGCGTAGTAAGACGATGGCAGAAGATGGAAATCACCGATCGTCAGGGATTTCACCAGATAGTTCGGGAAATCCAGGATAAAGGTATGTTGGCCGAGCCTAATTTGAGGAGGTTCCCGATTGAGGAGGGAAATAGTAGGGCATACTGTATTTACCATAACGTAAGGGGACATGCCACGAATGGGTGCAGAGACCTGCGGGAGCAGGTGGAAGACTTGGTGAAAGAAGACTATCTCCGTGTGTACATATACCGTTCGATTTTTGAGGTCGACCAAGTTGATAACGGAAGTCATCCGGTCGGATGCGTGGAATGCTGAGATGCAAAGAGGATGTATTAAGAAGAGCATTACTTGTAGTGACCCTTGTAGAGTTGCAAGAAAGACAACGGATCCCAAAAATACCGATGTCTCTTTCCAGCTCAGGTCTGCTCTTGTACCGCCGAGACCGATGTCTCTTTCCGGCTTGGGTCTGCTCTTGTACCGCCGAGACCGATGTCTCTTTCCGACTCGGGTCTGCTCTTGTACCTTCGAGACCGATGTCTCTTTCCGGCTCGGGTATGCTCTTGTACCGCCGAGACCGATGTCTCTTTCCGGATCGGGTCTGCTCTTGTACCGCCGAGACCGATGTCTCTTTTCGGCTCGGGGCTGGATTTCGTTTCGCCGAGGCCACTTGTTTATTCGGTTCGGGGCTGGACTTCATTCCGCCGAGGCCACTTGTTTATTCAGCTCGGGGTCGGGTTACGTCCCACCGAGTCGGCTTCTTTGGACTGGGGATGTAACATTCCCCCAGAGCCAAGTCTTTCTTTTAGCTCGGGGTCGGGTTACGTCCCACCGAGTCATGCTCATTGGTCTGGGGACGGGATATTCCCCCAGAACCAAGTGTCTCTCTTAGCTCGAGGTCCTCGGAAATATTCAGGGACATACTCGATGCATAGGATCCGTGAGAAGCATAGCACGGGGAGGGATGATACCCCTGTGGCGATTGCCTACTCCAGTGTTACCGAACATAAGGAGGAATATGCCCTTAATGTGTCGACCACTCTTTGATCCTCACGTACCCGATATAATGGATCCGTGGGAAAGCATAGCACGGGGGATAATGATGCCCCCGTGACGATTGTTAGCTCCAGTGATGCCGGACCTAAGGAGGAATGTGCCCTTAGTATCCCGGACACTCTTTGATCCATTCATCATTTGGATCCAAGAGAGGCGCAGCACAGGGATGCGTTGTGCCCCTGTAGCGTGTGCCTGCTCCAGCGTGGTAAGGAGGAGCCCTCGTATAATACACAGGCTCCACAGTGACCCGACGTATAGAGGATGTGCCCTTACCATTTTAAACGCTCTCTGATCCAAATCCTGGTTCGCCGGGACACTGAATTGAAAGATTCAGAATTATGTTTTGGAGACCTCAGAAGGGACGCTGTTTTGAGGCATCCATGTTGTTGTTTATGCTTGCAAAAACGTTTTTGGGATAGGTGCTAAGTCACCCCCACCTTTTAATTTTATTTTCCAGAATCTTGTTTTTGTTTTTCGCCGGTCTGGCAGAGGGACGCCCATGCCAGATTCGGTAGGGTTTCAAAGGTTGATTCACTTCCCTTCTGAATAAACCCCAGGGGTTAGTCGGCTCGGGGCTGGATTTCGTTCCGCCGAGGCCACTTGTTAGTCGGCTCGGGGCTGGATTTCGTTCCGCCGAGGCCACTTGGTTATTCAGCTCGGGGTCGGGTTATATCCCACCGAGTCAGCCCTTCGGACTGGGGACGTAACATTCCCCCAGGTCCAAGTGCCTTTCTCAGCTCGGGGTCGGGTTACGTCCCACCGAGTTAGTCTTCTTTGGATTGGGGAGATAATATTCCCCCAGAGCCCAAGTCTTTCACTCAGCTCGGGGTCGGGTTACGTCCCACCGAGTCGGTTTCTTTGGACTGGGGAGGTAACATTCCCCCAGAGCCAAGTGTCTCACTCAGCTCGGGGTCGGGTTATGTCCCACCGAGTCAGTCTTCTTTGGATTGAGGAGGTAACATTCCCCCAGAGCCAAGTGTCTCACTCAGCTCGGGGTCGGGTTATGCCCCTCCGGCTCATGATTAAACCCCGAAGGGTCTCAAAGTGTTCGGATAATATGAAGCATAAAGAAAAAGAGAAGGAGATAAGAAAGACACATAAATATAATATATTTCAAAATACAGTTTGAAATGTCATTACAAAAAGTTAATGTGTACACAGGGCCCCGGTCGGGTTACCCTTTCTCATTCAGCCCACACAGGGGCCGGAATTTCTTCCTCAGCCAGCTCAGACGGCGGGAGGATCGGCTTGACCTCGGGAGGAGGAACTGCGGCTTCAACCTCGGCAGCATGAGAGACCTCTGCTTCAGGGATGGGAGGAGGGATCTCAAGGCAGTCCTCACCAGGGGCAGGAACATCAGGTCGTCCTTCTTGGGAAGCCCCAGAAGCCGGAACGACTGAAATCGGGTCGGGATCCATCACCTCCTCGGTAGGAGGAGGGAGCCACTTCCGGAACTCCTCCTCAGAATATCCCCCTTACAAAAGCTGATGGCCGCATAAATAAGATCCATATTCAGACTTGGCAGCACCATCGGTATCAGTTCAGCACAGTCACCAACCCCCTCAAGGCGGATGGCCTCCTTCTCGGTCTCAAGATCGGCATCTCTCTCCTCAACCTCGGCCTCTTTCCTCTCAAGATCATTCCGGGCCCGTGCCATTTGTTCTTCATTGGCCTTCAGTTTGGTTTCAACAGTTGACACCTTCGCTTTCAAAACACCGATCTCAGATTGGGCAGCCTTCAAATCCTCCCTAGCAGAGTCGGCAAGTTTTCGCTCCAACGCGGCATCAGCCTTAAGAGCTTTGTTTGTTTTGAAGTTCTCAATTGTTGTCGATTCGAGGTTCTTTATCACCTCCTCCCGATCGGCCAGTTTAGCTTCCACTTCTGAAAGGCGATTCTGAAGTCTCTGGGCCTGACCACCCTCGGAAAATAGACTCAGAAGGAGGTCCTTATTCTTGGCCAGGAGGTAAGTAGCCTGCATAAAAACAAAGAAGTCAAGATATAAAATCAAAAAGACCGAGAACCAAAATCAGAAAGAAGAGGAGTAAAACTACCTTTGCCATTTGAGAGCTCATCTCGGTCACCAAGGCTTCGGGAGAGATATCCTCATATCTCGAAACCTCCCCCGGGGGAATCACCTCGGCCAATTCGTTAAATGCCGACACTAAATGAGAGGTAGCCTCCCGGATGTCTTCTCCCAAATCATCCACCCCGAGGATCACAGAACCCTTGCGCTTCTTAGAGGAGCCCTCAGAAGATTTTTTCCCCCGACGGGCATCCTTCTTCTTGCCCTGCACAGGCTCCTCCCCCTCCAACTCAGCCTCCTCGGCCCCAAATTGACGCCTCATTTTCCTAAAAGGCTTCGGCGGACTGACCAACCGAGCAGATCCTGGTAACTGCACACCAGATGGGGAGGATGGATCCCGAGTAGCCGGCTGAACCTTCCTTTGAGGTGATCTCCCAACCGCAACAGATTCAGGCAGTGCCCGGGAAGTTCCAGTTTCAGCATGGCCAGCCTTCTTCATAGTACCAGCCAACTTCTCAAGAAACTTCGGCCTCTTTGACATGCCTACAAAAAATGGGGGATAAGGAAATCAGGACCCAAGCACATAGCAAAAAAAAAACATCAAACATGATAAACAAACAGGGAAGTCAAAAACAGTCAGCAAACATCTACCTATCCGACCCGAGGCCTCCGAAGGGACAGTCCGAGTAAGGCCCGACTCAACAAAGGCCGCATCATTAACCAACTTCCTCCAGTGGGCAGCATACCCCCGAGCCCAATATACCCGCCTCCGGACCTGACGATAAACCTTGGGAGCATCTCGCCAACAAGATGGGAGGAACCAGAGAAGTTAGAAACCTAAGAAACTAAGAACGGGAATAAGAAAAAAGAGGGGTATTAAACTCCTAACCTCCCGCCCTGAAGATGTCCGGAACCGAGACGTCCTCCTCAAACGATCTCAGGACCCGACCCCAATCCCCAGTAGCCCAGAACCAAAGATCCTTGAAATTCTTGTTAGAGTCGGGGAGTTTCTGGACAACGTTGGACGAACTCTCATAAGCAGAGAGGTAATACCAACCGTGGTGAGTCTTTGGGTTGGACTTCAAACGATATAACCTCTTCACCTCTTCCAAAGAAGGTACACCTAAACCTGCCCGGTGCCAAACCACATATATGCCGGTCAGAATCCTCCAACTATTTAAACTCAATTGACAGGGGGCAATCTCCATCTCGGCCAGCATCCAAGCAAAATAACGTTGCATCGGCAGCCGTAGCCCACACTCGAAAAAGGCAGGAAGAAGTGCCACCGAGCCCTCGTCAGTTTGACTAGCGCGATTTATCGGGCCGGGAACTTCAAGGGCGATATCTATCGGATATCATATCGCTGTCGAAGTAGTGCAAGGTCATCTTCAGTTATTTTGGAAGGACGGTTTATATCCAGAGCAGACGAGCCAAGATCACCGGGCTCTGGATCCTTCCGAGGAACCCTTTGATGTAGGAATCTTGTTCGATCTCAGAAGGAGTAGGGGTAGTATCAAGGTCTTCTACACTAGGTGCCCCCGAGCCCGAGGAGAGCTCCTCAGCAGGGGGAGTTGAGGTTTTAGCAGGCTTTTCAAGGGAGAAACTGCTGTCAGACATCCCTGACATCCGGAAAACAAAAAAGGAAGGGGAAGTCAGTCTATAACTAAGAAACTACTCAGGTTTCTAAAAACAGGTGGGTTCTAAAAGCGCCCTAAAGCAAAATCCAACAAAGCCTTAAGTCGTTCCCTAACAACATTCAGCAAAGAGATCATGATTCATAACACAAAAAGAGAATAGATCGTTCAGAAGACTTACTTGTTTTTTCTCAAAAGCCGGAGATTGTGCAGTACGGTTTGCCCATTCCTTATGTTCGCAGCGGAGAAAAGAGCCCACGGTTGAATTCCGAGAACACTAATTTGAGCGATTCACAGAGATACTTTTGGGAAAGAAGGAGAAATTGCCAAAAAAGATTGAACAGTGAAAGCCTCATCTTCTTATAGTCATGACCAGGGGGCTCGTGACCTTGGGTCAAAAGAAGGAACCCGGATGAACGCCAAGTGTCGACTGCAAAAGAGGTCTGCCAAATTTAAACAGACGGTTGAGATCAGCACACTGTAAAAATGCCTCTACATGGTCGATTCGTTTTCTTTTTTGGCGGGAACATGACGGATGTTCGACAAGTGTCAAAACTAGAAGAAAACCTACAGATCATTTGATGGGCATTCAAACAGACGTGACTGTTGCGCGTCTCAAGAAAAGGCGTTAAAGAAGAGGCGACGCAACATATTGATTCCACACTGAGGTCGACCCTCAACAGATTCAAGTCAGCAACACCATTTATATATAGTTCCCGGCACCAACTCATACACTCGTTGGAACCGAGAACTAGGGGACAGATGTTGATGGTATTTTCAGGCACTATGATATTTAAAACAGCACGACGAGGACAGAAGGGTAATTCCCTGCTTGGTTGAGATCATTAAATCCAACCCGACCACTTTGCAATAAAAGAACAAGCACCTTACGTTTCAAACCGACCACAACAGAATAGACCGAGCACTTTATGACCGGCAACCGACCACTTGGGTTCAGATAGCCGGGCACTATCAGGTCGACAACAACATTCTCAGCATAAAGGACTACCATGACCGACCTCATGAAGACCGACCATATGGCGAGGTATGCTCAAGATGATGACACCCTATTCCAGTGGATAAGATAAAACGAACTATCCTACTTTCACCAGGAAATGGAGTCAGAATAGAACAAGGAATAAAGAAGGAGAAAACAACGGTGGATTAGGAATCCTCACAAGAGGAGAAGACTAAGATCAATTAGGATTTCCTATGCAAATAGGGGTCTGATTTCTGTACTATTATAAATAGGAGGGCAGAGTATGTGTAAGGGGCATAAAAAAAAAGGATCATAATAATCAGTGATCAGAATCATCAAGCTCTGACTTGTAAACACAAAAAAGATCTGAGAAACATATTTGAGTAATAAAAGTGCCATCCTGTTTTTTGTCCGTGGACGTAGGTCGGATCCAATTCCACCGAACCACGTTAAATCTCCTTGTTGATTGGTGTGTTTATCTATCTTTTGCTAAATTTTCTTTTGGTCCCCCATAACCAAACAAATTCACTATTGAGGGAGGATTGTCTCGGGAGTAATATGCCCATATTGCCCTGAAACCAAAATCCACCGTCAACAAAATTATTTAAGGAAATAAATTTTGTATTTTTGGTGGGGGAATATCTTTAATTTGGTAGGTGATCTATTTAGATTAGGAATGAGATTTATTTTGATTTAGGAATGAGATTTAATTTGATTTGATTGGATTTGTGACATGTGTTTATGTTTTAAATATTTTTGGATTGGGCTTTGGTGGGCCTTGGGCTTGTGGGTTTTTGGTTTGGGTCGAGGCTAAAATTTTAAAACAGGGATTAATCGAGCGAACTCGAGGCTAATTAGTGAGTTAAATCTGTTGATGTATGTAGTTTTAAATTTTTCCCTTCCGACGTCCGTTTCCCGCGACTTCCGCAACTTATTGGGTAGTGCCTGCATACGAGGCTCATCATTGGGCTTTATACAAAAATTCAGTGTCTACACTATCTATAATATTTCATGTTTTGAATGATAATGAATGATAAATATTTTCATCAAATTTTCAATATGAGATACTTCACTGTCTTCACATATTTCGATAATATTCATTGATGTATTAACATTCTGCTTGATAAATTTCAATTTACAAATTGAATAAATTTTCACTTTAAGAATTTTCAACTTGAATTTCTTCTATAGATGAAATGAATTCATACATTTTTCCCCAGTGTTTTCATATTTAAATCCTCAATATTTTTGCAAAGATTGCAAATACAAATTTTATTTTATATTATTAAATAAATTCACTAAGTAAAATGGATTTACCAGATCCTATTTATAATAAATTTTCACTAAAACTTTTATACATTATTTGCCAAGATTTATATCTTTATCAAAAACATATAAACTGCTAGCTTTTAATTTTGGTACTTCAGGTATTTGCTTCAAACATTTTATTTGTTGGGTCAAAATACTGCAGAAGCGCGTCAGCGGGTAAAATTGACATTTAAATTTTTTTAATCCGGATGAATTAATCGTATCAAATACCTCTAATTTATCCATATTTCATCCATATCACTCATTAATATCAAATATTAAAGAATGGTTACGCAAAAAGAGTTAGGACAAAATTTTCGGAAAAACTTTATGTGGTTATATGTTAACCGTTTAAGGTTCACCGAACTAACTTATCGGGATCACCGGACAATCAGATCATTCAGAAAACCTGACCATCCCACTGCTACAGTAACATAATTTACTGTAGCAATGGATGATTATGGAAATTTTAATAAATTATCATTTTGCCCCTACTATGGAAAATTCTCAAAATATTTCTGGAACGATTTCGAAAATTTCAAAAATTTTCCTATACATTATACACAGCCAAAAAGTTGTAATTTCAATAAATTATGATTTTGCCCCTAATACAGTTTTTTTGGAAAATTTCTAAAACACTTCCGGAACGATTTTGAAAAATTTGGGAATTCTTCTTACGCATTATCACACATCTAATTTCATCCACACAATCTCAACCCAAAATCAACACTTTTGAATTAATTATGCAATTAATCGCATTAACACCTAATTAATTCAAAATTCATACAATTATTAAATCCAAAAATACACTAAGGAGAGTCACCACCACAAAGTCACTCTAGAATAATTCTAGGTCACCAACGAGTGGCTTAAGTAACTCTAAAATGATAATTTGGTGTCCTACATCCTAATTAGGCCTAATTACACTAATTAATTTACACATGCATCAAAGGGTTTCCTATTAGGGTTACTAAACATCAATTATGCTAAAATAATGAAAGAACCTTAATTATATCAAATATAATCAGTTGGAAACTTAAAAAATTTAAATTTCAACAAAATAAAATTAAAAATTACCTTAATTTCTCCAATTTGTGCTTTGGTTGCTTTTAATTGTTCTTCCATCATCTCTAATTTTGGTGAATTCAAAAAATCCTAACAAAACCCTAATTTAGCTCTCTCTCAATAACAAAGTCATCAAAAAAATTTCGAAGTCATAAAACTACCTAAATGGCTGAAAATTGCTTATTTATAAGGGAGGGTATTTTAGATATTTGACACTTGTAGGCACTGCATTTTTGCATATAAGTCCCGATGATGAGTCTCACATGGAGACACTACCTTTTTCAAGTTGTGGAAGTCGTGGAAAACAGACGTCGGAAGGGAAAAGTCAGAAATTGATATTTTGTTGGACTAAATTCGTTTGCTTAGCTGTGGGTTTGCTCGTTAAGCATCTGTTTTAAACTTATCCTTAGCCCAAAACTACCGCAAGTCACACACCAAGCCCATACATCACCCAAACCATACACCAAGCCCACCAAAACAAACCAAATTCACGCCCAAATAGACCAAACCCCACGCCCAAAGCTTCCAAAATAACAAAATCACACATTAAACACATGCTAAAATCAAGACAAATCACCTTCCCAAATTAAAAGATTCAAATCAAATCTCATCAATCACCTTCCAAATCCAATTAAATCACATACCTAAACTAAAGAAAATCAAACCAAATCAAATCCATTTACCTTCCTAGATAAAGAGATCTTTTCCTTATTGCACACTAATTAGAAGATATCCCCATAATTACACAAAATCCTTTCCCTATTCGCATAAGGTAACCCCAATCTTTGCCTATAAAAAGAAGCCAAAACAAACTCTTCAAAGGACTATAGCTCATTCACGCCCAAAGCATAGAAAAATAGTCCCTCATTACCGTGAACTGTAGTCCAGAAAATCCCTCACACAGCAGCACACCTGCAACCTAAAATAGCCCTGCATCACCGAAAATCACAGCCCAGAAACACCCCCTCCATCACCGAAAATCACAGCACAGAAACAACCTCTGCATCACCAAAAATCACAGCCCTGAAACCCCTTCAATTACCGCAAACAGCAGCCCAAATCACCTCTAAATTACACCTTTAAATAGTCCAAAAACAGCAGCAACAGCAGCCCAAAATAGAGGAAACAGCAGCCCGAAACAGCGAGGCAATGAAGAAAACAATGAACCAGTGAACCGGAGGAGTTGCGGAGCATTAACCCTTCCGAAAGTCGCATAACGCACTTCCAAGAGACGACTTAAGAGGTTAGACCTGAGGGAACCTTGTTATTTATTCCCGTTCTTTTGTTATTATTTCTTCGCATGTGTATTGTGAATTCATGAATGTTGTGGCCATGGGATGAATGAAATATGTGTTATCTCTTATGGTATATCGGATGGAAACCCAGATGTAAATTCCGTAGCCGAATCCGAATGGACGGTAATGCGGTCTGTACTTGGGAAACAACTCCACGTACCACTTGAGAGACACACATATTTCGTTTCATCCAATCTCATGTTTATTCTTGATTTAATCGTTTAGTATGTTATTTTCCTTTATGCATGATTTAGTTGTTTAGTATGTTCCTTCTTTATGCGTGATTTATGTGTTTATGTGATTAGAGGTATCATTTTTATGATTTTGTTCGAACGCGTTATCAAACGTTACACGAACGTATGCATTCTGCCTTGGCTCGTTCGAACGAGTTATCAAACGCTACTTGAATGCGTGCATTCTGTTTGCCGTTCCAACGTGTTATCAAACGCTACTCGAACACGTGCATTTTGTTTACCGTTTGAACACGTTTACGAACGCTACACGAACGCGCACGCACTGGACAGATCCCTTCATCATATTTTATGCATGTTTGTTTCCTTAGTTATCTCTTTCCCCATCGTATGCTTAGTTAGCTCTTTTTAATATTTATGCTTTTACCGTTATTGTTTATTTATCTTTCCGCATTTATTTATTTAATATGTTCATGAAATTGTGTGCTTGTCGTTATGTCGACTTACTTTTATGCATGCAAACTTAGATATATGTAGTATGCAAACTTAGATGTAGGTTGTTGTTGCGTAGACTTGGTTAGATTATTGCTCAAATCCATTCATTACAAGTGGCATAAGTAAGGGACCATTCCGAACCCAACGGTTTGAGGTCTTCCCTTGCGAGGGGTAAGTGCGGCCTTAAATCATTTTCCCAGTTCACACTGGGTGGCGACTCCATGTTATTTCTTCGGTTTAGTTCCCCTATGGGCTACTCCGTACTCTCGACTATTCCACGAGCCTAGAACATCGTTGTCAAGTTCTGTGTCCTACAGTCTGGCGACTCCACGGGGATTAGAGAATCGACCCCGAAAATAATGTCTTGTAATATTTTTGATTTGTGCTTTAGTTAGCTGTGTCTACCGTGGGTTAAATGGTTTAATCAAAGGCATTATTAGGGCTTGGTAATGGTTTGGTGTCTTCATTCATTCACTACCTTTCTACAAGGAAAAACCGTGAAGGCACCTAGACAACCATTTACTCGAAGCTTACCGTGATGGACTAATTTGGAGGACCTATTGTTTATTCCTGTCACCAGGGCGATAAGAGCCTTAGAGGCTTGGGTATTTAAGAGAGTCTGCTCCACCCTTCCTCTGGGGAATTTTCAATAGGAAATCCATTTGACAGTCAGTTATGCACCATAACTCGTTGGCACGTACCTTAGCGTATAAAAAAGGTGCGCTCACTTATTCGCTTGAACCCTTGAGTGGGGAGTCCTAGTTGTGGGCAATCCTTCGCCGGCGAGAGCCTTTATCTATACCCCTATAAACCCGTACATGAACTGTAGTTGTAGGACTAATAAAAACTATCTCTTTGTGCTTGTGTTTAGGACCGTCATCATTTGGATTCAGTTGGACCTTTTGTCATGAGGTATGGGCTTGTTGGGCCATTTAAACTAGGATGTGTCCGTGCTTTATGGCAATTTGGGCCAAAAGCTTCTAAAATGCCGATGGGCCACTTTATGTTTAGGCCCCTTATCATTTGAAGTCGTTTAGCCATGTTATCGCAAAAGTGTAAACCTGTTGGGCCTTTTTCAACTGGGACAAGTTTACACCGCGCAATAGTATGATTGAATGCTTCGAAATGATAATGGGTCGAATTATACATCTCATGCACTCATGCATACACGCATCACGTCAACCCTTGTGTCTTAAAAGCCATCATAGATATCCGTTGGGTTAGAGAAGAAGTCAAGAAACAGATAGATGTGGGATTTCTAGAAGTGGTGAAACCCCGAGTGGTTGGCAAATATTGTGCCAGTTCCGAAGAAGGATGGAAAGGTCAGAATGTGCGTAGATTACAGAGACCTCAACGAAGCTTGCCCGAAGGATGATTTTCCTCTACCCCATATAGACGTATTGGTTGATAGTGCTGCTTTATTTGCCATGTACTCATTCGCGGATGGGTTCTCAGGATAAAATCAGGTTCTTATAGCTGAAGAAGACAAGCATAAAACTGCCTTTGTTACTGAATGAGGTACGTATTGCTACAAGGTGATGTCGTTTGGGCTTAAGAATGCAGGAGCCACTTACCAGCGGAGGGCCACCATATTATTCCACGACATGATATATAAAGAAATTGATGTATATGTGGATGACATGATGGTGAAGTCGGAGACAAGAAGGGGACACATAGAAGCACTGGAGAAGTTCCTTGAACGAGTCGACAGATACAACCTGCGACTAAATCCCAAGAAGTGTGTATTTGGAGTGATGTCAGGCAAGCTGCTAGGACATACAGTAGGAATGGGAGGAATAGAAGTAGACCCTGAGAAGATCAAGGCGATTACAGAAATGCCTGCACCAAAGACAGAGAAAGAAGTTAGAGCATAACTCGGGAAGATTCAGTACATCAGTCGGTTCGGTATGTGAGCCTATCTTCAAATTGCTAAGAAAGGACCAGACAGTGAAATGGAATGAGCAATGCCAAGAAGCCTTCGACAAGATCATAGAATATTTGGTGAAACCTCCTATTTTGAAACCTCCAAGACTGGGCAAACCTTTGGTATTATATTTGGCCATTGAACCCAAAGCGATAGGGGCAATGATGGTACAAGCATATGAGACAGGGGTAGAGCATGCAGTCTACTACCTCAGTAAAAAGATGCTTCCGTACGAAGCTCGCTATCAAGAAGTAGAGAAGATTTGTTTGGCAGTAGTGTGGACGTCCAGAAATTTGCGTCATTACTTCCAATCTTACAAGATCCAAGTGGTAGCAAAAGAGAATCCTTTGAAGTATCTGCATTCAGTGCCTTCGCTAGTTGGGAAGTTAGGCAGATGGTTGGTGTTGCTGACAGAGTTCGATATTGAGTACCCCACTTCCAAAGTAATCAAAGGGCGAGCCGTAGCATAGTTCCTGGCATTACAACCGATAGAAGGAGATCAATACAAATTTGAATTCCCAGATGAGGAGATCCAGGCAATAAAAGTCCAAGGATGGAAGATGTATTTTGACGGAGCAGTGAATTACAAAGGAGCCGGAATAAGGATCGTGATAGTAACCCCTGAGGGAGAAACCCTGCCTATGGCCAAAAGGTTGACGTTTGGAGTAACCAATAACATGGTCGAGTATGAAGCATGCGCATTTGGACTGACAGCATTGATAGCCTTGAAAGCTAAGAACGTTGAATCCTACGGAGATTCGATGTTGGTAGTCCGACAGATGCAAGGAGAATGGGAATTGAAGGAAGAACGGTTGAAACCTTACTTGTTCTACCTCAGGAGTCTGGCACAGGCCCTCCCCGATTGTAAGTTCCAGCACTTTCCGTGAGAAGAGAATCAAATGGCAGATGCGTTAGCCACACTGACCGCAACTTGGGAAATCCAGAGAAATTGGTGATAAGACCTCTAGTGTTGACAACGGTAAGCAGACCTGTCTACGAGATAGAAAAGGTCTTGGAAGTAGAGATCAACGATGGGAAACCATGGTATGACGATATTCAGAGATATCTGGGGCGGGGCGAATTCCCAGAAGGAGCAAGCAGAATAGACAAGATAGCCATTCAGAAGTTATTTTCTCAGTATGTGAGTTTGAAGGGAGAACTCTACAAGAGACAAGCGAACGGAATTCAGCTGAAGTGTTTGAGAAAAGAAGAAGCTCAGAAGGTAATGGAAGAAATACATGCCGGATTATGTGGACCGCACATGAATGAATTGAACTTGTCCCGCAAAATAGTGAGACAAGGCTTTTATTGGTCGACCATGGAAGCTGACTGAGCAAAGCTGGTAAAGCATTGTCACGATTGTCAAGCGCACGGTAACTTGAACGATTTACCGCACACGGAGTTGCATGGGCTGTCAGAGCCGTGGCCTTTCTCAGCATGGGGAATTGACATGATCGGAGAAATTCGACCGAACGCATCGAATGGACATCATTTCATAGTAGTAGCAGTAGACTACTTTTCGAAATGGGTGGAAGTCGAGTCATTTCGCAACGTCATAGAAAAGTAGATGGCGAAGTTCATAGCCCAGAACATCATATGTCGATATGGAATGCCGCATCATGTAGTAACAGATAACGGAGTTCAGTTTCAAGGAGAAACGAAGGTAATGCTACATAAGTATGTGATATGGCATTACAAGTCATCACCTTACCGACCGCAGGAAAATGGGGCAGTCGAGGCAGTCAATAAAACAATAAAGAAGATGTTAGCCAAGATGATGGAAAACTACAAAGATTGGGCCAACAAGCTACCGTATGCCCTGTGGGGGTACATAACTTCGGTGAGAACAGCAACGGGAGCCACGCCTTACTCTTTGGTCTACGGAATGGAAGCAGTACTGCCAGTTGAAGTTGAGATACAGTCCATGCGGGTATTAGCAGAAACAGAGTTACCTGAACAAGAATGGGCCTCGCAGAGATTTGAACAGTTGGCACTGCTGGATGAGAAGAGAATGAAGTCCTTATGTCATATTCAGTTATACCAGAAGAGGTTGGCTCGAGCATTCAACAAAAAGGTGCGTCCTACCAAGATCAGAAAGGGTGATCTGGTGCTTAAGCAATCAAAGCCGTCGACGACAGACCCGAGAGGAAAGTTCAGACCTAACTAGGAATGACCCTAGATAGTCCAGATAGAAATGGGAAATGGGGCAGTGAGACTGTCAGACTTGGAAGGGAACGAGTTCACCGAGTCGATCAACGTGGATAGATTGAAGCTGTATTTTGCCTGAAGAAGAGAAGACCTAACCGAACGGAGTAGGAAATCCATTCATGCATGCATGCATCCACGTAACGTATTTGCATTCTTTTTTTGTGTTTGTTCTATGTTTGCAGGTCTCAGACAAAAGAGAACTGCACTATCACCAGAAGAGAACCGGCATGAGGAAACTATAAGCAGACCCAGAGGGCGATCAGAGATATGCGTAGGCACATGGCGCCAAGGAGCACAATGAGGGTCTAACCCATCAGGAACAAGGAGTACCTCCACACATGCATACATACACTTCGCATGCACGCATTTTTATTATGTTGTTTTGTTTGTGTTCACAGGTCTCGAAGAAAAGAAAGAAAAGCGGAAAAATACAAGCAAGCTGAGAGCGACTAAACAATATCATCAGTTTTGGGAATGACCCTCAGGGTTGAGGCCCGCGCTACCATTAGTTTTCGAGAGTGAATCCCAGGGGGCGAAGCCCGCAGTTGAAAGGAAGAATTCCATTGGAGTGAAAAAAAAAGAAAAAAGAGAGAGAGATAAGTCCTTGATAGTGAAGCATATGTCCGGTGATGACATTGTTTGCTGCAGGGTAAAACCTTAGAAATGATAAGTGCAAGATGTGCTCTCATCCGGTATTCTGAGTGATTGATCTCGGCTAGACTCACTAGAACTTGATTACGGGATTTTAGCAGTAGAAGCCTGAGTAGTCGGTGAGATGACTAGTTGAAGAGATGGCGGATCAGTGAATGACCGTTTGCCTAGATGTCCATTCTGGTTTACTTATGCTACAACATATGATATGGTTGGAAACAAAGAACAAATCTCTGAAAAGAAAAAGAAAAATAGACCACCTATAACCGATAAGCGTGAAGCTACCCATGGGCGAGTATTAGGACCACCATGAGGAGAAATGCTATCTTAAAGGTTAGGTGTGTCGAAAAAAAAAAAGAAAGAAAAGAGGAAAAGAAAAAAAAAAGAAAAAAGAAAAATAAGTTCAAAATGAAAAGAAAGAGACGAAAGAAAAAAGAAGAAAACCATATCATGTTGAGTACGAGGAAGTAATCACAAAGTATGATCAAGACATCTCGATTGGTTAGACCCACTGATCCAATTCTCCGAGACAAAATCATCAAGTTGGCTTACTTAAGGATTAAGCTGCGAAAGAGCCTTGGCACACACACACTATGAGTCTAGTTCAGATCACTCATACAGACGATCGGATTTGAGTGTATTAAATACTTTGAAGGTTCTCTAGTTTCGCCACGAAGCATCCGTTGAGGACGAAAAAATGTTTAAGCCATCAGGATTATCTCGTGAGAGGCAATACAACATGTTGATATGCAACATCAACATCAGTATCAGTGTGCGGGCGAGGCCCACATCAGGATCAGTTTAGGGGCGAGGCCCACATCAGTAGTTTTTGGGATGAGTCCCAGGGTAGAGGACCCACTACATCATCAGTTTTGGGATGCGTCCCTGGGTCGAGGGCCCACATTGTGAGCGATTTTAGGATGCTTCCTAGGGTTAAGGCCCTCATTGTCAGTTGCAGTTCCGAGATGCGTCCTAGGGTCGAGGACCCACTTCATCGTCAGTTGTAGTTCTGGGATGCGTCCCAGGGTCGAGGGCCCACTACATCATCAGTTTTATGATGTGTTCCAGGGTCGAGGGCCCACACATCAGTCGCAGTTCTGGGATGCGTCCAAGGGTCGAGGGCCCACTGCATCATCAACTCAGTTCGAAGCAGCAGACAAGTCAGGTGGCAGCTGGCGAGCTAGGTAAGTAAAAATGCATTGCATAACTTTGATAGGATTGTCATTGTCACACACTGCACAAGTCCCATCAAAGTGGAGGCGACTGTAGGCACTGCATTTTTGCATATAAGTCCCCATGATGAGTCTCACATGGAGACACTACCTCTTTAAGGTTGTGAAAGTCATGGGAAACGGACGTCGGAAGGGAAAAGTCAGAAATTGATATCTTGTTGGACTAAATTTGTTTGCTTAGCTGTGGGTTTGCTCGTTAAGCCTTAATTTTAAACTTATCCTTAGCCCAAAACCACCGCAAGTCACACACCAAGCCCATACATCACCCAAACCATACACCAAGCCCACCAAAATAAACCAAATTCACGCCCAAATAGACCAAACCCCACTCAAAAAGCTTCCAAAATAATAAAATCACACATTAAACACATGCTAAAATCAAGACAGATCACCTTCCCAAATTAAAAGATTCAAATCAAATCTCATCAATCACCTTCCAAATCAAATTAAATCACATACCTAAACTAAAGAAAATCAAATCAAATCAAATCCATTTACCTTCCTAGATAAGGAGATCTTTTCCTTATAGCACACTAATTAGAAGATATCCCCATAATTACACAAAATCCTTTCCCTATTCGCATAAGGATAACCCCAACCTTTGCCTATAAAAATAAGCCAAAACCAAATCTTCAAAGGACCCTAGGTCATTCACGCCCAAAGCATAGAAAAATAGTCCCTCATTACCGTGAACTGTAGTCTAGAAAATCCCTCACACAGCCACACACCTGCAACCTAAAATAGCCCTGCATCACCGAAAATCACAGCCTAGAAACACCCCCTCCATCACTAAAAATCACAGCCCAGAAACAGCCTCTGCATCACCGAAAATCACAGCCCTGAAACCATTCAATTACCACAAACAGCAGCCCAAATCACCTCTAAATTACACCTTTAAATAGTCCAAAAACAGCAGCAAAAATAACAGAAACAGTAGCCCAAAACAAAGGAAACAATAGCCCGAAACATCGAGGAAACGAAGGAAAACAACTAACCAGTGAACCAGAGGAGTTGCAGAGCATTAACCCTTCCGACAGTCGCATAACGCACTTCCAAGAGACGACTTAAGAGGTTAGACCTGAGGGCACCTTGTTATTTATTCCCGTTCTTTTGTTATTATTTCTTCACATGTGTATTGTGAATTCATGAATGTTGTGGCCATGGGATGAATGAAATATGTGTTATCTCTTATGGTATATCGGATGGAAACCCAGACGTAAATTCCGTAGCCGAATCTGAATGGACGGTAATGCGTTCTGTACTTGGGAAACAACTCCACGTACCACTTGAGAGACACACATATTTCGTTTCATCCAATCTCATGTTTATTTTTGATTCAATCGTTTAGTATGTTATTTTCCTTTATGCATGATTTAGTTGTTTAGTATATTCCTTCTTTATGCATGATTTAGGTGTTTATGTGATTAGAGGTATCATTTTTATGATTATGTTCGAACGCGTTATCAAACGCTACACGAACGTATGCATTCTGCCTTGGCTCGTTCGAACACATTATCAAACGCTACTCGAACGTGTGCATTCTGTTTACCATTCGAACGCGTTATCAAATGCTACTCAAACGCGTGCATTCTGTTTACCGTTCGAACGCGTTTACGAATGCTACATGAACGCGCACGCATTGGACAGATCCATTCATCATGTTTTATGCATGTTTGTTTCCTTAGTTATCTCTTTCCCCATCGTATGCTTAGTTAGCTCTTTTTAATATTTATGCTTTTACCGTTATTGTTTATTTATCTTTCCGCATTTATTTATTTAATATGTTCATGAAATTGTGTGCTTGCCGTTATGTCGACTTACTTTTATCCATGCAAACTTAGATATAGGTAGTATGAAAACTTAGATGTAGGTTGTTGTTGCGTAAACTTGGTTAGATTATTGCTCAAATCCATTCATTACAAGTGGCATAAATAAGGGACCATTCTGAACCCAACGGTTTGAGGTCTTCCCTTGCGAGGGGTGAGTGTGGCCTTAAATCATTTTCCCAATTCACACTGGGTGGCGACTCCATGTTATTTCTCCGATTTACTCCCTCATGGGCTACTCCGTACTCCTGACTAGGCTACGAGCCTAGAACAGCGTCGTCAAGTTCTGTGTCCTACAACACTTTAAAAAGCTTGGCCAACAATAAGCCAAAATATGTCACACATCGCTTGGAATATTCCAAGAATATTCATAAATAAATAATTATTAAAATAATTAACTTTTAAATTATTAAATAATTATTTATTTGACATATGTCAAAATTCAATTGGACTTAATGTGTATCTAATCAAATGATGTATCTTTTTTTTACACTTGATGAATAGGGTAAGTATTGTTTTCCATAAAAAGTTTGAAAGTGTTCTGTTTTACACTATTCTGTTAACGACGTTAAATAAGTGATGACGTCACAATGGTAATTAAGTCATTTAATATCATTGAATTGAAATTAATATTTGAACAAGGGGAAAATATCATTTTTCCACCCAATGATTTTTAAAAGTACACTTTTACTCTAAAACTTTGAAAATGTTCCAAAATCCACTAGTTGTTTCAAAAGTGTTATTTTTTCTACCATTCCATTAACGGTGTTGTTTCAATGATTAGGATTAAAAATCACTAGAAAATTATTCAAAAACACAATATTTTACCCATCAATTGTCTTTGTATTATTCTCTTTCCATTCCATGGTTTAGACTACAATCTCATATCCATTTGACGTCGCTCTATTTGACGGTTAGAGTGGTGACGTTCCTCCTAAAGGACTGGAAGTAGGGTCTAAGAAAATTTTTATTTGAATTGCAGTACTGAGAGTTAATGGCTATGTTTTGATACACTGTATTACATTATTTAATATGGGGTATATTGCTTATGGATGTAATACATTAGAACTATATTATATTAATATTGTACAATAATTGGTGCAACATTTATAACGATCGGAATTTTTAACTACTGGTTCACCGTGAGACGAGTGTCACGTGATATTGATTATGATTGAAAACATATACCTTCGCGAGACGACTATCGGTAAATGTTTTTCGAAAATTCAATATTAGACGTTACAATGTTCTACTTCGAACAACCCATGATATTTGGGCCGTACCTTTCTCATACAAACTCTGATCCTTATAAATTTTATATCGTCGGAAAGCTGAGACCGATACCGCCTATATGGTCGGTCTAAATATAAATTACTTTACCGCCTATATGGCTGGTCTTTATCTGACAGATAATTACCGCCTATATGGCTGGTGTAGTTGGACTAAATGGATTACCGCCTATATGGCTGGTTTTAAATGTTTAATATTATTAATTCTTGAGAAAGCAGAACATAAAATAATTTATATATTATAATAAGTGAGATTCCTAGATAAGAAATATTAAAAGTGGATCCTCTAACCCCAGCATTTTATTTTATTCTAGGGAAGTGATGAAACACAATATTACTAGGCTTAATAATTGATTTAATTATTTATTGGGTAATTCTTTAGTTTGTTTATTGAGCTTTAAGCTTAATGCTTCTTGTTTTCTGATCACCGATAAGATTGTTGTAGTAAACTTAAAATGAACTAGACATAGGGATTTTAGGTTTCAGCCTTAGATTCAATAACCCACGATCTTCCTTGAGGATAGATAACCCTTTAATAAATTCCCTTACAGGATGGACATATACCTGTCGGGCAGGGGTAGCCATAATTGGAACTTAATCTTAATGAATCCAGGTAATTTGGTTGACATAGACATATGGTTCAATTGGGTTATACTGGGTATTTGCATCTGACCATCGACAGAGGCTTTTGCATATTTTCGTGTACCAGGTTAGCAATCTGATTTATTACACATAAATAAGAGAATCAATTCATCTTTATAATAATATTGTGTGGAGTCACGACCCTAGATCTTTGAGTCTTTTCTTTTATTTTCCTTAGTATTTTCTTTTGAGTCTGTTTTTATTTTAATTAGCAAATTCACATTCAACCAACCAAAAGCAATCAAACAATCATTCTCTTCTCCCTATAATTAGATACATGTAAATAAATAGTATCAATATTTAATAACAACAGTAGGAATTAAGTCCTCGTGTGATCGATATTATTATACTACTTGAACGATACGTGCGCTTGTGTTTACGCACTGGTCAAGCTTTTGGCGCCGTTGCCGAGGACTTATTTTTCTTGAGTTATTAATTTTGAAGCTATCTATTTTACTTGTATCTAATTTTCTTTATTTTATTTTGTAATTTTTATTTCTTTCTTTTGTTTTTAGGTGATTGAAAAATTGAACACTGCTGAGAGATTGAAAGATTACGAGCCTTACAAGAAGATACACCCCACATCTGGGAACAACAGTCCGATTTTCTGAGGCCTGTTGTCCAGCCCAACGATTATCACTGGATGCCAGAAATAAGCGACACTACATTTGCTCAACAGAACGCAATGTGGAGGTGTGACATATGTAATGGTAACCACCATAGAGATTATTGTGAGTACAACTACCATCAAGGGTGGCAGCGCTATCAAGATCCTTCATGGTATGAAGAGCCATCACATTTCACAGAACCACATTTTCCATCTTATCCACCACCCACCTACAATGATCTTCATCAAGAACCAGAACCATCAAAGGAATAACAATTGGTTGACATGCTCAAAGATTTATTCAAGAAACAAGACGAAAAGTTGGATACAATGCTTGAAACATATCAGAATCAACTCGAAAGTATTCAGAGACAATCAGCATCTATTCAGAGGATGACAGATCAAATGAGATAATTAACAGAAAACCAGAACTACATACCTCAAGAGCCAGTTTCAGATGACAATGATGAAGCCTTCGAGTACCAATCATTTCACAATGACACTTCAAAAGAGGAGGAGGCTGAGCAGTATCAACAACCAGAGGTATCAGTTCAGGAGCCCAAACCAACGAAGTCTCTATTTGACTTTTATTATTTAGATTCTGACGAGGATGAAGCTGATCTATTTGTACCAATTGCACCAACAACGGAGGATCAAACTTTCAATCCTCAAAATGAAGATCTTGGAGCATGCTTTACCATTATGTTTGATGAAGATCTACCTGAACCATCCATTCCAGTCGTATCAGAGGATAAAGACCTAATGTCAGAAACATCTTTGCATTCTCAGGTTGACACTTATGGAGCATGTTTTTCACAGATGACAGATGAAGAACTGAACGTGAAAATCCTAAAATACATATGTGAAGAAAAGGTGGAGCAAGAAGCAGAGCAAATGGAGGAGCAAATGTCTGAACTTATTAAAGATCCAGAATATTCAGGAGAAACATCACTATTTTGGGGAGTACTGATCAAAGATATCACCCAGAAGCTTGACAGAATGGAACTTCCATTCAAGGTCAAGCACCATATGAGACCTCCTGATTTTATTTCTTTCTTTTCAGGAACCACTGGAGCAACAATGGTTAAAAAGGTGGCACGAGCACTGAATGGGACAAAATTATTTTTGCCCCTTTACCGTTGGAATAGACCCTTCCAAAGCAACACACATGGGAATGTCTTTAATAGGACATCCAAAACGACGCTGAAACCTCATTGACAGATGGATTTCAGTCACGTCTGGCTAAAGACGAAAAATTTAGCGCTAGCAGGGAGGCAACCCATGCACTATGTTGTAATTTCTATTTTCATATTTTTTGTATACATGTTGTAGAGTTTTTAATTGTGTGTGTTATTTTTGTAGGAAAAGTTCAACCAAAGCATAAGACAGAAGGAATGGTGTTTAGCAAAGATAAGAGATAATTCATTAGCGATGGCTGAGTAAGGAATGGATTCTTGAGACGCATCCTAATAAATTTATACTAAGCGAATGGCGTATTGCGTACACAATTCCATTGCCTTAATAATTGCTTTGATTTGCTTTCCTGTTTTTATTATCTTTATTTTCATAGACAGGATCCAGACTTTTTGACCTTTCATGATTTCTTTTGTTGTTTAGCTAACAATCTTCCTTTGGAAGATACTAGTGCTATTATTACTCACCTTTTTTTCAGGTACTATAAATTCAACTCATCATTGCACTTTTGAAGACATCCAGAGTAAAACTTGGAAGCCGCTTCAAGAAGACGAGTTGAAAACATCTGTGTGTTTTGCGGTACTAGTGTTGGTACTAAACCACAATACGTAGAAGCATCACAGGAATTGGGCCGAGTCTTAGTTGCAAGGAATATGCACTTAGTATATGGCGGAGGCAATCTTTGACTAATGGGGATCGTTTCAAAGACCGTACAGAAAGGAGGCAGTCACGTTTTTGGAATCATCCCAAAACCCTTGGCAGAGGCAAATCTTATTGGACCATCAAACGGAGATGAACTGATCGTGCCAGGTATATTTGAATGATTGGTAGAAATGATTAACCGTGCTGATGCTTTTATCGCTTTGCCAGGTGGCTTGGGCACATTGGAGGAAATTTTTATAGTACTATCTTGGGCGAACCTGAACATACACCAGAAACCAATTAGGCTGTTTAACATTGATGGATTTTATGATTTTCTTTGTGTGTTTCTTGATGATGCCCGGAGAAAAGGATTCGTGTCAAAACCTTTAAAAGAACTCCTCTTTACTGCCAGAACTGCTCCGGATCTAATTGACCAACTCTTAGCCTATGAACCTCAAGTTGACTGAATCCTTTCAAAAATAAATTGGTCCGAGGACGATCGTGATAAGAGGCGTCGGATTAATCTGGATCTTAACCTTTAATTTCCTGTAGAATTTCAGCTAACCAGGTATTATCTTCTAAACTCTTCTTCTACTGTTTAAGACATTGGGGACACTGCTCATTTAGGTTTGGGGGGAGGAAATTAGTTGATCAGTACCTTGTTTTTAGTTTGTGTATTGTTTCATAAATTTAGTCTAAATTTTTTTTCGAAAAATACAAAAAAATTTGTAAAATTTTCAAAAAATGACAAAAACATATTGTGTTTTTGTATTTTTATTTTGACTAAAAAGGTGAAATTGGTAAAAGATAGCTGTGTAAGGAGTTTTCACTCTTGAGACGTATCTTAAACCATTTTTGAAACAAGTTAGTTTTTGTTTATTTCATTTTAAATTATTTAATTTGTAAATTCTCCATAAAACTGACTAAAATGGATCTTCAATTGCTCAGTTGGCAGATATTATCAACATGCATAGTAATATACGGACATAAGCTAAAATTGAAAAGTTTGTAATATTCAGTGCTCTACTTTAATTGGATGAAGCATTTCAAAAAGTGATGGAGTAAAAAAAAAAAACGTGTGAGATCCGAGTTATTAAGTCTGTAAGGGTGTTTTAACACCTAGTGCCCTAAAACCAACTGGTTTGGGAGTCACTGGCCCAAAGCTCGCTACATGGATCAAAGATGCTGCAAAAATATATATATCTGAAGTCTGAACCGACCAATTAGAAGCCGCCACGTGTCACAAAAATTGAGATCCCAACCACCTTACCAAGTGTCACCTTATAACCTTATCCAGAATCTGAGCCGACGAACCAGAGCGTGCCACGTCAACAATCACCGGCGTCGTGACGCGAGCTTGGCGTCACGACGCCAGACCCCTACTGACGCCTATAAATTCAGCACGATTTCAGAATTCAAGGCATGTCTTCCTTGAGTTTTGTAAGGACTCTAAAGATTGCATCTTGTGTGTTTTAGTTTTTCGTAATTTTAATTTAGCATTTTTACTTTTAGTATTTTTAATTATGCACTTTTACTTTTTGTAATAAAATTTTATTTACTTTTTTACGTTATGTTTTGTAGTTAATTTACCGCTGGGGTAAAAGATGAAACATTTAATATAATTATCTAGGTAAATCTCACTTAATTATAATTTAACCGGATTAATTAATTGCAGACTTTATTATAGCCTATATGGTCGGTCTAAATATAAATTACTTTACCGCCTATATGGCTGGTCTTTATCTGACAGATAATTACCGCCTATATCACTTGTGTAGTTGGACTAAATGGATTACCGCCTATATGGCTGGCTTTAAATGTTTAATATTATTAATTCCTGAGAAAGCAGAACATAAAATAATTTATATATTATAATAAGTGAGATTCTTAGATAAGAAATATTAAATGTGGATCCTCTAACCCCAATATTTTATTTTATATTAGGGAAGTGATGAAACACAATATTACTAGGCTTAATAATTGATTTAATTATTTATTGGGTAATTCTTTAGTTTGTTTATTGAGTTTTAAGCTTAATGCTTCTTGTTGTCTGATCACCAATAAGATTGATGAGGTAAACTTAAAATGAACTAGACATAGGGATTTTAGGTTTCAGCCTTAGATTCAATAACCCACGATCTTCCTTGAGGATAGATAACCCTTTAATAGATTTCCTTACAGGATAGATATATACCTGTCGGGCGGGGGTACCCATAAATGGAACTTAATCTTAATGAATCTAGGTAATTTGGTTGACATAAACATATGGTTCAATTGGGTTATACTGGGTATTTACATCTGACCATCGACAGAGGCTTTTGCATATTTTCGTGTTCCAGGTTAGCAATCTGATTTATTACAAATAAATAAGAGAATCAATTCATCTTTATAATAATATTGTGTGGAGTCACCACCCTAGATCTTTGAGTCTTTTCTTTTATTTTCCTTAGTATTTTCTTTTGAGTCTTTTTTTATTTTAATTAGCAAATTCACATTCAACCAACCAAAAGCAATCAAACAATCATTCTCTTCTCCCTATAATTAGATACCTGTAAATAAATAGTATCAAAATTTAATAACAACAGTAGGAATTAAGTCCTCGTGGGATCGATATTTTTATACTACTTGAACGATACGTGCGCTTGCGTTATACGTGTGTGTTTATGCACTGGTCAAGTTTTTGGCGCCGTTGCTAGAGACTTATTTTTCTTGAGTTATTAATTTTGAAGCTATCTATTTTACTTGTATCTAATTTTCTTTATTTTATTTTGTAATTTTTATTTCTTTCTTTTGCTTTCAGGTGATTGAAAAATGGAACACTACTGAGAGATTGAAAGATTACGAGCCTTACAATAAGATACACCCCACATCTGGGAACAACAGTCCGATTTTCTGAGGCCTGGTGTCCAGCCCAATGATTATCATCGGATGCCAGTGTTGGGGTTGGTGCTCAGAGCGCCAATCCGGACCATATTTATATCTGACTCATGAATACGAACATCCACTTATTCCATAATATTACTTATTATGGTTGCACCTCTTGTTCTTATATACGTATTCGATCTGATTACGATTAGATTGAAACTAAATGTGGTTTAGTGATATGTATATATTAGACAAAGGCCCGATAATATATAATGCAGTACACAGTTACAAAGTTAGTTTGTAATTGACATTGGGAAGTGTCACTGCTATATGAATATTATCAAACATAGTTCCTGGTCAAGATTTGCTAACACGGGTCGGTTAGTCAAATCCGTTGAGATCAGTACATGTCGTATATCGAGACTTGGTCCGATGGTTTATCCCAATGAACCATGAGTCTATGGAGACTCGTATAGACGTGTAGGTGTTTATAGTGTATAAACACTGAACGGCTCACCGAAGATTCTTAATGGATGGTACACCAACGTCAATAAGAATCTTCTCGGGTTGAGTAGCATAGTGGTCCTTCGACTTGAGATACCACTGTGGATGTATGAGACATCCTCCACACTTAGATGGCAGTCACGTCACCGATCTATTTAGATCATACCTCCGCCTGTTCGTTGGGTGTGGACCGATCCTCAGGATATCCTGTGTGTGTCAAGATAGGATCCGTTAGTTCTGTGTACAGAGCATAGGTAGTCCATATATAATTAGTAGTCTGTTAAATCTGTGGCCACAGTATACTTCGGAAGTAAGTTCCGATTTTTATTTAGAGATTGCTAATGAATACGTCGACGGGATAATACCTATAGAGATTTGACGTTTACATCTATATCTCTAGGATTATCCGGATACCTGTGACGGAGGGATTATACGTATGCAATGACCTCGATCTGTATGATTCAGCTAGTTTATCTGTGATCGTCATAATCTACGAATGGATAGATTATGCACACGAAATTAGATTTCGTGACGGATATACCTGAATCTAGAGAGTCTCAATAATGAAATATACTCGTAGAGCACTAGAGCAACATTAATAAATAATATTGATTATTTATTAAGTCGTTTAAAGGTTAAACGCAAGATACATGCTAAAGGAACCCGATAGTCATTTAGTTAATTATTGTGTATTTACATTTAATACTTGATTAATTTTAATACACATTAATAATAGTCAAATTGAGATATTTGACTAATATCCTAAATAAATATATGTATTTGATATTTAATGTAAATATTAAACATATATTTTAATATATTTGTATTTGATTAATTAATTAATTATTTAATTGTTAAATGATTAAATTAATTAAAATATAATATCTTAACTTAGTATATTTGAATTAAATGGCATGGTTGCCTTTGTTGACCAAGTGATAAATATCTAATAAAGTGTTTTTTTAGATATTTAATCAAGTTGATCAAATTTTTGTTAAATGAATTTGAAATGAAATTTTGGTATATATGTATACATAATTTCGGCCAAGACCCTTAATTAAATATAATGGTATATTTTTGAGTTGCAATTGTTGACTTACTTTATTCATTAAATTGTTTGATGATTAAAGTTGCAAGTTGATAAGCAAAATTAAATGAAATAAAATATCATGATATTTTGTATATTTCTCCACCAATTTCGGCCAAGGCTTCTTTTGGAGGAGGTATATATTGTTTCATTTCATTTTAGGGTTTAAGGAGTTCATTTGATACCAAAATAAACATAAAAGAAGTTGAGAGAGAAGCTTGAAGCCTAAAGGAAGATGGCTTGGAAAATTATGATTTTGTACGTTATCTTTCAAAGTCTTCAACATGAAAATTGTTTCTAACATGCTTAGCATCATTTTGTGTTGCTTTTTTGTTGTCTCTCTTCTTATATTTTGTGTTTTATTTGGTTGTGAACTTTGATGAAAGTGTTGAGCATGTATAATGGAGAAAGCTTGTGACTAGTGTAGTTATAAGTATTCTTTTATGGTTTTGGAAACCTTATTGCTAATCTAGAGTTGTTGACCCACTCTTAGATGACCTATATTTGATCTTGAGTTGTTTCATTGTGTTGAGACTTTGATTGGATGGAAGAAACATGATTGAAGTATTGGATTTAACCAATTTGGTCTAATTTGTCCAATTTGAAGAAATTGAAAAATTAGGGTTCATGACCAATTCCAAATTTGGGTTTTTTCATATATGTTGTGTATTTGGATGTGTATATGATGCATATAAAGTTTCATGTTCATTGGATTACATCTTGATGTGTTTTGATGCATGAAATGACAAAGTGCACACTTTGCACCAAAGTGGTGCATTCGGCCAAATGATTAAATTTGGGGATTTATTTTTCTTTTGGTGTTTTGATGTTTTGAACATGCTAAGTTCATCTTAGAAATGATTTAGAATCATTCAAAATTGATTTGATCAATTTCGGACTAAAATGGACTAAATACCAAGTGTAAGGGCAATTCGGTAAATTCACTTAAATATGATTTATTTGAATTTTATTTCATAATTTGATTATTGGATAATTAAATAAAATATGTTTATTTAATTAATCTGAGAAAAATTTTTGAAATCGGAAAATTTGATTTTTTCCACCGCTTCCGCCGCTGCGTTACGGATTCTTCCCCTAAAAACCCCAACAAAATGGTATCAGAGCGAGTCTGATTCTAGGCCTCCATAAAATGATTAGCTTCATTTATTCAATGTTTAATCATGTTTTCTTGACTTTATACATGCATGTTATAATCTAATTTGATTAGATTTAGGGTGTATGACACTTAATGGAATATCCCCGCTTAATAAGGTTTTAAAGTAACTAGTATTTGGAATACTTGTTTCTTGGTCCGTCTTGTCAATACGGTTTATAAATATCTTTTCGTTGACTACATCCGAGACCGTGCCTCTGCTGTGAGGGTGTAGCTGATAGAAATTTATTTATGCCGAATGTATATTAGATACTAGAAAAATTCAAGCGAAAGCGCAATCCTGAACGTGCCCTAGCTGTCAGGGTTACGCAAGTAACTTGAGTTTATCATTGATAACTTTACCTTGGTACGTCTCCTTGTGGGCCTGCCTTAGCAGCGACAACGAGAAACGACCAGGACCAGAACCTCTGAGTCACTAGTGAGTGATTGACAATGAGTTGTCTACCTGTGAATATACGTAGGCGAGACCGTGCCTCTGCTGTGAGTCGAAATATATTCATGGGGTCCTCTTCCCATTATGGAATTCGATTTAATTATTGAATCTCATTTTCCGTTGGGGATTACGGTATTACGTAAAATAATGGGAGGCACTGCTAAGTTTAAAAATTCCTTAACTTAGGCAGTGTGTATTATTATGGAAATAGCCGCTTGTTTGTTTTCCTTATCTATATTAGATAGAATTAAACTTTTAATTCACTGCACAATATTTTGATATGTTATCTGACTTGACTCTTGGTTGCAGTTATTCTAGAATAGGTTCTAGATACTACTAGACTATGATATTATTATATTGGTCTAAACATCGGGAACTATTGTTCCGATTTTCTTCAAAAAATAAAGATGGTTAATGACTTAGTTTCTAAGTCAGATAGATTATCTAGATAGATATCCCTTTTAGGATATAATGCTTTAGAAAGAATAGTTTTCTTATGCAGTAAGAATTGACTTGAATTAGTTCATGTCTCGAGATTCTTGACTGGCATTAAGAAAGCCTTTTAGGTATTTGTTATCTAGTAATGACGTTTCTAAGCTTTAACTACCTTTAGAGGGTATGTGTCCAACACAATTTGCTAATCATTATTTACAATGTTGTGAATAGTTGAATGCAAATAGTAAAGCTAAAGAAAGGAGAAGCGTATAGCGTTAGTGTGTATAGAAATATTGATTTTCACAAATACTACAACTATAGGTATTGGATACCAGATCTCCCGTCTAGTTATTTGAAATATTGGTTAACGATTGTTCTGATATTTGATATCGGAACTCGCGACTATTGGATAGTCACTTGTTCTTTATAAACAATTGTTACATATTTATAATAACTAGTAGTGTCATTGACATAGAGATAAACATTAAGAAAAATTATTCGGTAAAATAATAATTTTAGAACGGTGCTTTATGAATTTAATCACTTAAGCATTGGATGTTTATTCCGTATGGTAAATGATGGTTTGATACTAGATCACACCACAAATCCTTATCCATTTAATGAATATTGTATTCAAGAAAGTGATAAGATCTCATTTAACCAATGATTGTCATTGGACCACCAGAACTATTTAACTGATACATTGGATGTATGTAGTTAATAAATGGTAATTGCTTAAGGTAGTTTTCTATACTTGTAACTTAGTTGATGAATTGTCATAACTTAGTTACGTTGTTTCTGAAGGAACACATATTGAAAGTCTTGAAAGTATCAAGAACTTTCAAACTGTTCTGATGAAACGTAGATTGAACATTTTTGACTTGTTCAAATATATTCAATCTAAAGGTTTTAGAGAATTCTATCCTCAAAATTCATTACATGTCTTGAACTGTTCAAGGATCTTTGATACGATCAAACGTATGAATTTAAGCAATTAGTTCTAAGGTTATCAGTGAATATGATTCATATTCAATATTATCTTCCACGATTCCCCTTGATGGAATTGAGTAGTGGGAGCAATCGAATCTTATATGATTTGATTCGTTTGATATTGAATGTTACCGAATTAGTTTCAATACTCTTGGGGTTATACTCCAGTAACACTAATTCATCTCTTTAATTAATGTTCCATTAATTTCTACAGTTACATATATGATGTGTATAGGTAGAAAATTTGAATCTTGAAAAGTTTGAGATTTCAATCTTTCTTTTATATAATAGTTATATAATGGAAATTACTTACACCTTGGAGGTATAAGTAAAAGTTTATCATTTATTCTATTTAATAGAATATTGTATTCTATTTAAAGAATACCTTTCCTACGATCCTAAGTAATAAAATTGTTTTATTACTTGGGTTGTAACATCTGATGTTAACTATTGTAGAAAAAGACTTGACTTATTGAAGTCAAATGTGAGAATGATAAATTATAATTGGAACTATGTATTTAATAAGATGAAAACCCTTATACATCTTCTATATAAGTCTAATAGGATATCAGAATCATTTACGAGTATTTGATACTTAATGGTTCTGTTGTTTTCTTATGAAGAAAATTTACTATAACTTATAATGGAAGCGATATTTGATATCGATTCTGGAAGTTCACCATTGAACCATAGATCTAAGATTGTTCTAGCTTACTACGATCAAGTTTTGAACTTGATTAAGCTTTCATTATGAATCAGTTCATGATATGTGCTAATTGTTTGCGCAGCGAAAGCAGTGTGAGCTTATTAAAGGTTTGACCTTTACAGTATGACAGTGAGAAAAAGTTTACTCAGCAATCTATTATAGATTCTGAGAAAACTTATCTCTAGTCATGCTAATTGAACGATTAAAGATATGTTGGTTAATGTTGATAATAAACTGTATATTTAGCTAAAGAATGCAAAGTGGCGTTTTATGGATGACTTATTTAGATAAGAGATTAGTTGTGATTTCCTTATTTGAAGAGTTCATTCTGAAATGGCCTTAGAGTTTGTGTTATGCTGAGATCGCAGTTTAGTGTGCTAGCTTATAGAGCCTATTGTAGACTCAGATAAGTCTTCCGAAAATCTGTGTTCTCTGTTTTTGATATCGTCAGATTGTCTGATCTTGTCAAAGTATAGAGAATACATATGTGATTAGAAGGGTTAGTGGGAGCGTACAAATTACTTTCTAGTGTTATATATCTTAACGACATTTTCATTATTATAGTAATAATGAGATGTTTGTGAGGTAAAAGATTTACCTAAGTCTTCTTTACTCCGTGAAAGCAGTGGGAGTAGTCTCTGTTATATTTGATATAAAGTTTTATATATGATATGAAACTTGGAGACTTGTGAGATACTCATATTAGTCGTACATTAGATATGATCTAATAAAGGACATAACTAGGCTATCTGTATGACAGTTAGTATAACTGTTGGACAGTTATTATGTGTCTTATATAAAGTA
Organism: Zanthoxylum bungeanum; assembly: GCA_019454045.1. NCBI lineage: Eukaryota > Viridiplantae > Streptophyta > Magnoliopsida > Sapindales > Rutaceae > Zanthoxylum > Zanthoxylum bungeanum. Next base: position 34,615 of record SKCR01029070.1, on the reverse strand, counting down.
TTCATCTTTCGTAAATGATGATTCCTTTTTCGAAAGAAATATTGATTAGAATGTCTAATCAATCTTATGTATCATTTGATGATGACATAATAAATACTTTATAATGTGCGATTAAAAATATTGATTTAATCGTAATTGTTACGAGTTATTTTGATATCCTATAGACCATATGATGGATATTGAAACATGTTCTTTGTGATCTTTGAGATATTAAGAACGAGTTTCTAATTAATGGAGAATACAGTCTGCAACTAAGAGTCATATTAGTTTTGAGACTAATTATGACGTTAGACAGTCTACGTCATAAAGAGTCACAAAAGATGCAGTGGGAGTGTCATGAAGGATTCTACTAACTGAGTAGAGTTAGATGCAACTTATGAAGTATTGACTTATGAAGTTGCATAGTGACCTTACAAATTAAAAGTTTTTATTTGTGTTGTGATTGCGGTTGTCTGCATAGTATTTTGGATTTGATACCTAAATACTTGGACAACTCAGTAGCTGTAGCACAATACTGATGTATCATCAGAGTCATATTAATGTATAATTTAGATTCTACAAAATATGAATGATGCTATCTATGGGAAACGATGGAGTTTGTTTGACAAACTCAATATGTCATAGCGGACTTGTTTCTTATTACCTACCTCTTAAGTACTGCTGAGCTTTTGAGGGCCATGTGTATATGATACACATTGAGATGTGTATATGATACCGTGGATTGGCACTAGATCAAGTGGGAGAAATTTTTGGGGTTGGTGCTCAGAGCGCCAATCCAGATCGTATTTATGTCTGACTCATGAATACGAACATCACTTATTCCATAATATTACTTATTTATGGTTGCAACTCTTGTTCTTATATACGTATTCTATCTGATTACGATTAGATTGAAACTAAATGTGGTTTAGTGAGATGTATATTAGACAAAGGCCCGATAATATAATGCAGTACACAGTTACAAAGTTAGTTTGTAATTGACATTGGGAAGTGTCACTGCTATATGAATATTATCAAACATAGTTCCTGGTCAAGATTTGCTAACACGGGTCGGTTAGTCAAATCCGTTGAGACCAGTACATGTCGTATATCGAGACTTGGTCCGATGGTTTATCCCAATGAACCATGAGTCTATGGAGACTCGTATAGACGTGTAGGTGTTTATAGTGTATAACAAAGTGAACGGCTCACCGAAGATTCTTAATGGATGGTACACCAATGTCAATAAGAATCTTCTCGGTTGAGTAGCATAGTGGTCCTTCGACTGAGATACCACTGTGGATGTATGAGACATCCTCCACACTTAGATGGCAGTCACGTCACCGATCTATTTAGATCATACCTCCGCCTGTTCGTTGGGTGTGGACCGATCCTCAGGATATCCTGTGTGTGTCAAGATAAGATCCGTCAGTTCTGTGTACAGAGCATAGGTAGTCCATATATAATTAGCAGTCTGTTAAATCTGTGGCCACAGTATACTTCGGAAGTAAGTTCCGATTGTTATTTAGAGATTGCTAATGAATACGTCGACGGGATAATACCTATAGAGATTTGACGTTTACATCTATATCTCTGGGATAATCCGGATACTTGTGACGGAGGGATTATACGTATGCAATGACCTCGACCTGTATGATTCAGCTAGTTTATCTGTGATCGTCATAATCTACGGGTGGATAGATTATGCACACGAAATTAGATTTCGTGACGGATATACCTGAATCTAGAGAGTCTCAATAATGAAATATACTCGTAGAGCACTAGAGCAACATTAATAAATAATATTGATTATTTATTAAGTCGTTTAAAGGTTAAACGCAAGATACATGCTAAAGGGACCCGATAGTCATTTAGTTAATTATTGTGTATTTACATTTAATACTTGATTAATTTAAATACACATTAATTAATAGTCAAATTGAGATATTTGACTAATATCCTAAATAAATATATGTATTTGATATTTAATGTAAATATTAATATATATTTAATATATTTGTATTTGATTAATTAATTAATTATTTAATTGTTAAATGATTAAATTAATTAAAATATACATATCTTAACTTAGGATATTTGAATTAAATGGCATGGTTGCCTTTGTTGACCAAGTGATAAATATCTAATAAAGTGTTTTTTAGATATTTAATCAAGTTGATCAAATTTTGTTAAATGAATTTGAAATGAAATTTTGGTATATATGTATTCATATTCGGCCAAGACCCTTAATTAAATATAATGGTTATATTTTTGAGTTGCAATTGTTGACTTACTTTATTCATTAAATTGTTTGATGATTAAAGTTCCAAGTTGATAAGCAAAATTAAATGAAATAAAATATCATGATATTTTGTATATTTCTCCACCAATTTCGGCCAAGGCTTCTTTTGGAGGAGGTATATATTGTTTCATTTCATTTTAGGGTTTAAGGATTTCATTGATACCAAAATAAACAAAAAGAAGTTGAGAGAAAAGCTTGAAGCCTAAAGGAAGATGGCTTGGAAAATTATGATTTTGTACGTTATCTTTCAAAGTCTTCAACATGAAAATTGTTTCTAACATGCGTAGCATCATTTTATGTTGCTTTGTTGTGTCTCTCTTCTTATATTTTGTTTTTATTTGGTTGTGAACTTTGATGAAAGTGTTGAGCATGTATAATGGAGAAAGCTTGTGACTAGTGTAGTTATAAGTATTCTTTTATGGTTTTGGAAACCTTGTTGCTAATCTAGAGTTGTTGACCCACTCTTAGATGACATATATTGATCTTGAGTTGTTTCATTGTGTTGAGACTTTGATTGGATGGAAGAAACATGATTGAAGTATTGGATTTAACCAATTTGGTCTAATTTGTCCAATTTGAAGAAATTGAAAAATTAGGGTTCATGACCAATTCCAATTTGGGGCTTTTCATATATGTTGTGTATTTGGATGTGTATATGATGCATATAAAGTTTCATGTTCATTGGATTACATCTTGATGTGTTTTGATGCATGAAATGACAAAGTGCACACTTTGGCACCAACCAGTATTCGGCCAAATGACTAAATTTGGGGATTTATGTTGCTTTTGGTGTTTTGATGTTTTGAACATGCTAAGTTCATCTTATAAATGATTTAGAATCATTCAAAATTGATTTGATCAATTTCGGACTAAAATGGACTAAATACCAAGTGTAAGGGCAATTCGGTAAATTCACTTAAATATGATTTATTTGAATTTTATTTCATAATTTGATTATTGGATAATTAAATAAATATGTTTATTTAATTAATATGAGAAAAAGTTTTGAAATCGGAAAATTTGATTTTCCACCGTTTCCGCTGCGTTACCGATATTCCCCCTTAAAACCCCTACAGCCAGAACTAAGCGACACTACATTTGCTCAATAGAACGCAATGGGGAGATGCGACATATGTAATGGTAACCACCCTAGAGATTATTGCGAGTACAACTACCATCAAGGGTGGCAGCGCTATCAAGATCCTTCATGGTATGAAGAGCCATCACAGTTCACAGAACCACATTTTCCATTATCCACCACCCACCTACAATGATCTTCATCAAGAACCAGAACCATCAAAGGAAGAACAATTGGTTGAAATGCTCAAAGATTTATTCAAGAAACAAGATGAAAAGTTGGATACAATGCTTGAAACATATCAGAATCAACTCGAAAGTATTCAGAGACAATCAGCATATATTCAGAGGATGACAGATCAAATGAGATAATTAACAGAAAACCAGAACTACATACCTCAAGAGCCAGTTTCAGATGACACTGATGAAGCCTTCGAGTACCAATCATTTCACAATGACACTTCAAAAGAGGAGGAGGCTGAGCAGTATCAACAACCAGAGGTATCAGTTCAGGAGCCCAAACCAACGAAGTCTCTATTTGACTTTTATTATTCAGATTCTGACGAGGATGAAGCTGATCTATTTGTACCAATTGCACCAACAACGGAGGATCAAACTTTCAATCCTCAAAATGAAGATCTTGGAGCATGCTTTACCATGTTTGGTGAAGAAGATCTACCTGAACCATCCATTACAGTCGTATCCGAGGATAAAGACCTAATGTCAGAAACATTTTTACATCCTCAGGTTGACACTTATGGAGCATGTTTTTCACAGATGACAGATGAAGAACTGAACGCGGAAATCCTAAAATACATATGTGAGGAAAAGGTGGAGCAAGAAGCAGAGCAAATGGAGGAGCAAATGTCTGAACTTATTAAAGATCCAGAATATTCAGGAGAAACATCACTGTTTTGGGGAGTACTGATCAAAGATATCACCCAGAAGCTTGAAAGAATGGAACTTCCATTCGAGGTCAAGCACCATATGAGACCTCCTGATTTTATTTCTTTCTTTTCAGGAACCACATGAGCAACAAAGGTTAAAAAGGTGGCACGAGCACTGAATGGGACAAAATTATTTTTGCCCCTTTACTGTTGGAAGAGACCCTTCAAAAGCAACGCACATGGGAATGTCTTTAATAGGACGTCCAAAACGACGCTGAAACCTCATTGACAGATGGATTTCAGTCACGTCTGGCTGAAGACGAAAAATTTAGCGCTAACAGGGAGGCAACCCATGCACTATGTTGTAATTTCTATTTTCATATTTTGTGTCTACATGTTGTAGAGTTTTTAATTTTGTGTGTTATTTTTGTAGGGAAAAAGCTCAACCAAAGCATAAGACAGAAGGAATGGTGTTTAGCAAAGATAAGAGATAATTCATTAGCGATGGCTGAGTAAGGAATGGATTCTTGAGACGCATCCTAAAATTTATACTAAGCGAATGTCGTATTGCGTACACAATTCCATTGCCTTAATTAATTGCTTTGATTTGCTTTTCTGTTTTTATCTTTATTTTCATAGACATGATCCAGACTTTTTGACCTTTCACGATTTCTTTTGTTGTTTAGCTAACCATCGTCCTTTGGAAGATACTAGTGCTATTATTACTCACCCTTTTTCAGGTACTATAAATTCAACTCATCATTGCACTTTTGAAGACATCCAGAGTAAAACATGGAAGCCACTTCAAGAAGACGAGTTGAAAACATCTGTGTGTTTTGCAGTACTAGTGTTGGTACTAAACCACAATACGTAGAAGCAGCACAGGAATTGGGTCGAGTCTTAGTTGCAAGGAATATGCACTTAGTATATATGGAGAGCAATCTTTGACTAATGGGGATCGTTTCAAAGGCCGTACAGAAAGGAGGCAGTCACGTTTTGGGAATCATCCCAAAACCTTGGCAGAGGCAAATCTTATTGGACAATCAAACGGAGATGAACTGATCGTGCCAGGTATATCTGAATGATTGGTAGAAATGATTAACCGTGCTGATGCTTTTATCGCTTTGCTATGTGGCTTGGGCACATTGGAGGAAATTTTTATAGTATTATCTTGGGCGAACCTGAACATACACCAGAAACCAATTAGGCTGTTAACATTGATGGATTTTATGATTTTCTTTGTGTGTTCTTGATGATGCCCGGAGAAATGGATTCGTGTCAAAACCTTTAAAAGAACTTCTCTTTACTACTAGAACTGCTCCGGATCTAATTGACCAACTCTTAGCCTATGAACCTCAAGTTGACCCTATCCTTTCAAAAATAAATTGGTTCTAGGACGATCGTGGTAAGAGGCGTCGGATTAATCTTGATCTTAACCTTTAATTTCCTGTATAATTTCAGTTAACCAGGTATTATCTTCTAAACTCTTCTTCTATTGTTTAAGACATTGGGGACAATGTCTCATTTAGGTTTGGGGGAGGAGGAAATTAGTTGATCAGTACCTTGTTTTTAGTTTGGGTGTTGTTTCATATTTTTAGTCTAAATTTTTTTTCAAAAAATTCAAAAAAAAATGTAAAATTTTCAAAAAAATGACAAAAATATTTGTGTTTTTGTATTTTTATTTTGACTAAAAAAGTGAAATTGTAAGTAAAGATAGTTGTGTAAGGAGTTTTCACTCCTGAGACGTATCTTAAACCATTTTTGAAACAAGTTAGTTTTTGTTTATTTCATTTTAAATTATTTAATTTGTAAATTCTCCATAAAACTGACTAAAATGGATCTTCATTTGCTTAGTTGGCAGATATTATCAACATGTATAGTAACATACAGACATAAGCTAAAATTGAAAAGTTTGTAATATTCAGTGCTCTACTTTAATTGGAGGAAGCAATTCAAAAAGTGATGGAGTAAAAAATAAAAAAATAAAAAAAAGTATGAGATCCGAGTTATTAAGTTGTAAGGGTGTTTTAACACCTAGTGCCCTAAAACCAACTGGTTTGGGAGTCACTGGCCCAAAGCTCGCTACATGGATCAAAGATGCTGCAAAAATATATATATCTGAAGTCTGAGTAATTAAGTCAGTATGGGTGTCTTAACACCTGGTGCCCTAAAGCCAACTGGTTTGGGAGCCACCGACCCAAAGCTCGCAAATAGATGAAAGATATTGTATATAAATAAAAAAAAAAAATCAAAAATCAAAGAAAAAATCAGAAAAATTATTCCATTACTACAAAAGGTGTGAATTCTGATAAAACTTTAGAACAAAAATATTACTCTCTTATCAACTGCACTTATGACTGTTGTGGGAAAAAATGAGTTGTTAAATATTTTGTTGGCTGTGTATATGGAGAATGGTAAATATAATCGGAGAATTTACTTATTCAGTAATTTAGAAAGAAAGAAAACAACTAGTAACTTGGAGTAGAAATTTCACTTGATTAGTCACTAACTTCTTTATTCTCTTTTCGCTTGTCTTTTTACTTTTGTGTGCATTAGTTTTTACTACCTTTTTACTTTTGTAAAATGTTTGTGGGTATCATTGCTGTAAACCCTCACGAGACTACAACTCGTCCACTAGGGACACCTAAGGGTTTAAAGGCTTGTTGCAAACGCTAAATGCAACCGTGATCCCTACGAAAGTGACTTAATTAAATTTTATTTTAAAGATGTTTATGTTATTTTACTCTATGTTTTGCTCGAGGACTAGCAAAATGTTAGGTTTGGGGGTGTGATGAGTGGTAATTATATCATTATTTTCCACTCATTTGACCTAATATTTTGTATAGTTTCTTGAGTTTTGTGAATATTTTGATGTGTTTTGTGTTATTTTGTAGATAAATAAAGTTTCAGGACACTCTGGAGGTGATTTGGGCCAAAACAGTGAAAATTGGACGAAAAGGGCAAAATGGTCATTTCGTGCGTCGCGACGCCTAACATGCGCCGAACAGTGCTAACGTGCGCCGGGTCCACAAGTCAGAATCTGAGAAAAGTTTTTCTTTGCTAACGTGCGACGTGCCACGTGTCACCATCACAGTCGATCTGCTAACATGCGTCGTGCCACGTGTCATCATCCTTCGGTGTCGACAGTCGCCATCGCCACGTGTCGCCACATGTCATTCCACCTGTCATCCATGTCATCGTCCACATCACCAGTTGACCGAGTCAAAGTGCCACGTCATTTCCACGTCATCATCAGCCAATCACAGCGTGCCACGTGTCGTAATTTTATGGTGCCGACAGTCCCTTTCGCCACGTGTGCCACGTCAGCGCCACATCAGCATCAATTATTGACAAAATTATCCGATATCTATACATGGCGGATAAGAATCTGAGCCGACCAATCAGAAGCCGCCACGTGTCACAATAATTGAGATGCCAACCACCTTGCCACGTGTCACCTTATCACCTTATCCAGAATCTGAGCCGACGAGCCATAGCGTGCCACGTCAACAATCACCAGCGTCACGATGCGAGCTTGGCGTCACGACGCCAGACCCCTACCTACGCATATAAATTCAGCACGATTTCAGAATTCAAGGCATGCATTCTTTTAGTTTTATAAGGACTCTAAGGATTGCATCTTTCGTGTTTTAGTTTTTCTTAATTTTAATTTAGCATTTTTACTTTTAGTATTTTTAATTATGCACTTTTTCTTTTTGTAATAAAATTTTATTTACTTTTTACTTTATGTTTTGTAGTAAATTTACCGCTGGGGTAAAAGGTGAAACATTTAATATAATTATCTAGGTAAATCTCACTTAATTATAATTTATAAATTATAATTTAACCGGATTAATTAATTGCAGACTTTATTACCGTCTATATGGTCGGTCTAAATATAAATTACTTTACCGCCTATATGGCTGGTCTTTATCTGATAGATAATTACCGCCTATATGGCTGGTGTAGTTGGACTAAATGGAATACCGCCTATATGGCTGGTTTTAAATGTTTAATATTATTAATTCCTGAGAAAGCAGAACATAAAATAATTTATATATTATAATAAGTGAGATTCCTAGATAAGAAATATTAAATGTGGATCCTCTAACCCCCAACATTTTATTTTATTCTAGAGAAGTGATGAAACACAATATTACTAGGCTTAATAATTGATTTAATTATTTATTGGGTAATTCTTTAGTTTGTTTATTGAGTTTTAAGCTTAATGCTTCTTGTTGTCTGATCACCAATAAGATTGATGTGGTAAACTTAAAATGAACTAGACATAGGGATTTTAGGTTTCAACCTTAGATTCAATAACCCACGATCTTCCTTGAGGATAGATAACCCTTTAATAGATTTCCTTACATGATAGACATATACCTGTCGGGCGGGGGTAGCCATAATTGGAACTTAATCTTAATGAATCCAGGTAATTTGGTTGGCATGGACATATGGTTCAATTGAGTTATACTGGGTATTTGCATCTGACCATCGACAGAGGCTTTTGCATATTTTCGTGTTCCAGGTTAGCAATCTGATTTATTACACATAAATAAGAGAATCAATTCATCTTTATAATAATATTGTGTGGAGTCACGACCATATATCTTTGAGTCTTTTCTTTTATTTTCCTTAGTATTTTCTTTAGAGTCTGTTTTTATTTTAATTAGCAAATACACATTCAACTAACCAAAATCAATCAAACAATCATTCTCTTCTCCCTATAATTAGATACCTGTAAATAAATAGTATCAAAATTTAATAACAACAGTAGGAATTAAGTCCTTGTGGATCGATATTTTTATACTACTTGAACGATACTTGCGCTTGCGTTATACGTGTGTGTTTACGCACTGGTCAAGTGCGGAAAAATAGTATGTGTGTATGCGGTTGAGGACTTCCAGTTTTATGTATGAGAGATGCCAGAATTCCATAGATGTGTAGTTTAGTGTGGATTCGAGAAGATAAGTTTACTACGATGTTGCATTCAGTGCAGTGAGTGAGTTATCAAGGTATTATACATGTAAGGGGTCATCGAATAAAGATGAGATTTATAAGTTTGTGTATATTTACATAAATCCGATTTCTTTTAAGTTCTTATTGTTACTTGATGTATTTACATAAGACATGAGTTACTTACTGAGCCTTATAGATCACACTCTAACAGTTTTTTAGTTTTGCAGGTTCGCATTAGACTTAAACTAGAGGCGTCTTGAAGACAACGGCTCACCCCGAAGCGGTCAAGTTGGTCTTAAGTCGTTGTATTGTTTTGGGATGTGTTATGTGTTGGGGTTTCTGGCGAAGGGAGCAGCGAAAGCGCGGTTCGAGCGAAATCGTAATTTTAAAACTTTTTAAATTACCGAATAAATTATTCAATATCTAATATGAATAATTTGTTCATATTTCACCTAAACATATTTATTCGATATCAAATAGCGATATAAATAGTTAAGAAACTTCGCGAAATTTTTACGAAAAGATTTTCCGTAAAATGACGCAAAACGCATTTTTGACCTAAACATATTTAGTTTGTGTGTTGTTTCATATTTTTAGTCTAAATTTTTTTTCAAAAAATACAAAAAACAAATTGTAAAATTTTCAAAAAATGACAAAAATATTTTGTTTTTTTGTATTTTTATTTTGACTGAAAAGGTGAAATTGGTAAAAGATAGATGTGTAAGGAGTTTTCACTCCTGAGACGTATCTTAAACCATTTTTGAAACAAGTTAGTTTTTGTTTATTTCATTTTAAATTATTTAATTTGTAAATTCTCCATAAAACTGACTAAAATGTATCTTCATTTGCTTAGTTGGCAGATATTATCAACATGCATAGTAACATACGGACATAAGCTAAAATTGAAAAGTTTGTAATATTCAGTGCTCTACTTTAATTGGAGGAAGCATTTCAAAAAGTGATGGAGTAAAAAATAAAAAAAAATAAAAAAAAATGTATGAGATCCGAGTTATTGAGTCTGTAAGGGTGTTTTAACACCTAGTGCCCTAAAACCAACTGGTTTGGGAGTCACTGGCCCAATGCTCGCTACATGGATCAAAGATGCTGCAAAAATATATATATCTGAAGTCTGAGTAATTAAGTCCGTAGGGGTGTCTTAACACCTGGTGCCCTAAAGCCAACTGGTTTGGGAGCCACCGACCCAAGGCTCGCTACATAGATGGAAGATATTGTATATAAATAAAAAAAAAATCAAAAATCAAAGAAAAAATCAGAAAAATTATTCCATTACTACAAAAGGTGTGAATTCTGATAAAACTTTAGAACAAAAATATTACTCTCTTATCAACTGCACTTATGACTGTTGTGGGCAAAAATGAGTTGTTAAATATTTTGTTGGCTGTGTATATGGAGAATGATAAATATAATCGGAGAATTCACTTATTCAGTAATTTAGAAAGAAAAAAAAAACTAGTAACTTGGAGTAGAAATTTCACTTGATTAGTCACTAACTTCTTTATTCTCTTTTCGCTTGTCTTTTTACTTTTGTGGGCATTAGTTTTTACTACCTTTTTACTTTTGTAAAATGTTTGTGGGTATCATTGTTGTAAACCCTCACGAGACTACAACTCGTCCACTAGGGACACCTAGGGGTTTAAAGGCTTGTTGCAAACGCTAAATGCAATCGTGATCCCTACGAAAGTGGCTTAGTTAAATTTTATTTTAAAGATGTTTATTTTATTTTACTCTATGTTTTGCTCGAGGACTAGCAAAATGTTAGGTTTGGGGGTGTGATGAGTGGTAATTATATCATTATTTCCCACTCATTTGACCTAATATTTTGTATAATTTCTTGAGTTTTATGAATATTTTGATGTTTTTTTTGTTATTTTGTAGATAAATAAAGTTTCAGGACACTCTGGAGGTGATTTAGGCCAAAACATTGAAAATTGGACGAAAAGGGAAAAATGGTCATTTTGCACGTCGCGACGCGCAAGCCTTTGGCGTCGCGACGCCTAACATGCACCGAACAGTGCTAACGTGCGCCGGGTCCACAAGTCAGAATCTGAGAAAAGTTTGACTTTGCTAACGTACGTCGTGCCACGAGTAACCATCACAGTCGATCTGCTAACATGCATCGTGCCACGTGTCATCATCCTTCGGTGTCGACAGTCGCCATAGCCATGTGTCGCCACATGTCATTCCACATGTCATCCACGTCATCATCCACATCACCAGTTGACCGAGTCAAAGTGCCACGTCATCATCAGTCAATCACAGCGTGCCACGTGTCGCAATTTTATGGTGCCGACAGTCCCTTTCGCCACGTGTGCCACGTCAGCGCCACGTCAGCATCAATTATTGACAAACTTATCCGAAATCTACACGTGGCGGATAAGAATCTGAGCCGACCAATCAGAAGCCGCCACGTGTCACAATAATTGAGATCCCAACCACCTTGCCACATGTCACCTTATCACCTTATCCAAAATCTGAGCCGACGAACCAGAGCATGCCACGTCAACAATCACCAGCGTCGCGACGCGAGCTTGGTGTCACGACGCCAGACCCCTACCGACGCTTATAAATTCAGCACGATTTCAGAATTCAAGGCATGCCTTCCTTGAGTTTTGTAAGGACTCTAAGGATTGCATCTTTTGTGTTTTAGTTTTTCGTAATTTTAATTTAGCATTTTTACTTTTAGTATTTTTAATTATGCACTTTTACTATTTGTAATAAAATTTTATTTACTTTTTTACTTTATGTTTTGTTATTAATTTACCGCTGGGGTAAAAGGTGAAACATTTAATATAATTATCTACGTAAATCTCACTTAATTATAATTTATAAATTATAATTTAACCGGATTAATTAATTGCAGACTTTATTACCGTCTATATGGTCGGTCTAAATATAAATTACTTTACCGCCTATATGGCTGGTCTTTATCTGACAGATAATTACCGCCTATATTGCTGGTGTAGTTGGACTAAATGGATTACCGCCTATATGGCTGGTTTTAAATGTTTAATATTATTAATTCCTGAGAAAGTAGAACATAAAATAATTTATATATTATAATAAGTGAGATTCCTAGATAAGAAATATTAAATGTGGATCCTCTAACCCCCAGCATTTTATTTTATTCTAAGGAAGTGATGAACACAATATTACTAGGCTTAATAATTGATTTAATTATTTATTGGGTAATTCTTTAGTTTGTTTATTGAGTTTTAAGCTTAATGCTTCTTGTTGTCTGATCACCAATAAGATTGATGTGGTAAACTTAAAATGAACTAGAAATAGGGATTTTAGGTTTCAGCCTTAGATTCAATAACTCACGATCTTCCTTGAGGATAGATAACCCTTTAATAGATTTCCTTACATGATAGACATATACCTGTCGGGCGGGGGTAGCCATAATTGGAACTTAATCTTAATGAATCCAGGTAATTTGGTTGGCATGGACATATGGTTCAATTGAGTTATACTTGGTATTTGCATCTGACCATCGACAGAGGCTTTTGCATATTTTCGTGTTCCAGGTTAGCAATCTGATTTATTACACATAAATAAGAGAATCAATTCATCTTTATAATAATATTGTGTGGAGTCACGACCATAGATCTTTGAGTCTTTTCTTTTATTTTCCTTAGTATTTTCTTTTGAATCTGTTTTTATTTTAATTAGCAAATACACATTTAACTAACCAAAATCAATCAAACAATCATTCTCTTCTCCCTATAATTAGATACTTGTAAATAAATAGTATCAAAATTTAATAACAACAGTAGGAATTAAGTCCTTGTGGGATCGATATTTTTATACTACTTGAACGATACGTGCGCTTGCGTTATAGGTGTGTGTTTACGCACTGGTCAAGTGCGGAAAAATAGTATGTGTGTATGTGGTTGAGGACTTCCAGTTTTATGTATGAGAGATGCCAGAATTCCATAGATGTGTAGTTTAGTGTGGATTCGAGAAGATAAGTTTACTACGATGTTGCATTCAGTGCAGTGAGTGAGTTATCAAGGTATTATACATGTAAGGGGTCATCGAATAAATATGGGATTTATAAGTTTGTGTATATTTACATAAATCCGATTTCTTTTAAGTTCTTATTGTTACTTGATGTATTTACATAAGACATGAGTTACTTATTGAGCCTTATAGATCACACTCTAACAGTTTTTTAGTTTTGCAGGTTCGCATTAGACTTAAACTAGAGGCGTCTTGAAGACAACGGATCACCCCGAAGCAGTCAAGTTGGTCTTAAGTCGTTGTATTGTTTTGGGATGTGTTATCTGTTGGGGTTTCTGGCGAAGGGAGCAGCGGAAGCGCGGTTCGAGCGAAATCATAATTTTAAAACTTTTTAAATTACCGAATAAATTATTCAATATCTAATATGAATAATTTATTCATATTTCACCTAAACATATTCATTCGATATCAAATATCGATATAAATAGTTAAGAAACTTCGCGAAATTTTTACGAAAAGATTTTTCCGTAAAATGACGCAAAACGCATTTTTGACCTATACATATTTAGTTTGTGTGTTGTTTCATATTTTTAGTCTAAATTTTTTTTCAAAAAATACAAAAAAAAAATTGTAAAATTTTCAAAAATTGACAAAAATATTTTGTGTTTTTGTATTTTTATTTTGACTAAAAAGGTGAAATTGGTAAAAGATAGCTATGTAAGGAGTTTTCACTACTGAGACGTATCTTAAACCATTTTTGAAACAAGTTAGTTTTTGTTTATTTCATTTTAAATTATTTAATTTGTAAATTCTCCATAAAACTGACTAAAATGTATCTTCATTTGCTTAGTTGGCAGATATTATCAACATGCATAGTAACATACGGACATAAGCTAAAATTGAAAAGTTTGTAATATTTAGTACTCTACTTTAATTGGAGGAAGCATTTCAAAAAGTGATGGAGTAAAAAATAAAAAAAAATTAAAAAAAGTCTGAGATCCGAGTTATTGAGTCTGTAAGGGTGTTTTAACACCTAGTGCCCTAAAACCAACTGGTTTGGGAGTCACTGGCCCAATGCTCGCTAAATGGATCAAAGATGCTGCAAAAATATATATATCTGAAGTCTGAGTAATTAAGTCCGTAGGGGTGTCTTAACACCTGGTGCCCTAAAGCCAACTGGTTTGGGAGCCACCGACCCAAGGCTCGCTACATAGATGGAAGATATTGTATATAAATAAAAAAAAAATCAAAAATCAAAGAAAAAATCAGAAAAATTATTCCATTGCTACAAAAAGGTGTGAATTCTGATAAAACTTTAGAACAAAAATATTACTCTCTTATCAACTGCACTTATGACTGTTGTGGGCAAAAATGAGTTGTTAAATATTTTGTTGGCTGTGTATATGGAGAATGATAAATATAATCGGAGAATTTACTTATTCAGTAATTTAGAAAGAAAGAAAACAACTAGTAACTTGGAGTAGAAATTTCACTTGATTAGTCACTAACTTCTTTATTCTCTTTTAGCTTGTCTTTTTAATTTTGTGTGCATTAGTTTTTACTACCTTTTTACTTTTGTAAAATGTTTGTGGGTATCATTGTTGTAAACCCTCACGAGACTACAACTCATCCACTAGGGACACCTAGGGGTTTAAAGGCTTGTTGCAAACGTTAAATGCAACCGTGATCCCTACGAAAGTGGCTTAGTTAAATTTTATTTTAAAGATGTTTATGTTATTTTACTCTATGTTTTGCTCGAGACTAGCAAAATGTTACGTTTGGGGGTGTGATGAGTGGCAATTATATCATTATTTCCCACTCATTTGACCTAATATTTTGTATAGTTTCTTGAGTTTTGTGAATATTTTGATGTTTTTTTTTGTTAATTTGTAGATAAATAAAGTTTCAGGACACTCTGGAGGTGATTTGGGCCAAAACATTGAAAATTGGACGAAAAGGGAAAATGGTCATTTTGCGCGACGCGCAAGCCTTTGGCGTCGCGACGCCTAACATGCACCGAACAGTGCTAACGTGCGCCGGGTCCACAAGTCAGAATCTGAGAAAAGTTTGACTTTGCTAACGTGCGTCGTGCCACGAGTCACCATCACAGTCGATCTACTAACATGCGTCGTGCCACGTGTCATCATCTTTCGTTGTCGACAGTCGCCATAGCCATGTGTCGCCACATGTCATTCCACTTGTCAGCCACATCATCATCCACATCACCAGTTGACCGATTCAAAGTGCCACATCATCATCAGTCAATCACAGCGTGCCACGTGTCGCAATTTTATGGTGCCGACAGTCCCTTTCGCCACGTGTGCCACGTCAGCGCCAATTATTGACAAACTTATCCGAAATCTACACGTGGCGGATAAGAATCTGAGCCGACCAATCATAAGCCGCCACGTGTCACAATAATTGAGATCCCAACCACCTTGCCACATGTCACATTATCACCTTATCCAGAATCTGAGCCGACGAACCAGAGCATGCCACGTCAACAATCACCAGTGTCGCGACGCGAGCTTGGTGTCACGACGCCAGACCCCTACCGACGCCTATAAATTCAGCACGATTTCAGAATTCAAGGCATGCCTTCCTTGAGTTTTGTAAGGACTCTTAGGATTGCATCTTTTGTGTTTTAGTTTTTCGTAATTTTAATTTAGAATTTTTACTTTTAGTATTTTTAATTATGCACTTTTACTTTTTGTAATGAAATTTTATTTACTTTTTTACTTTATGTTTTGTAGTTAATTTACCACTGGGGTAAAAGGTGAAACATTTAATATAATTATCTAGGTAAATCTCACTTAATTATAATTTATAAATTATAATTTAACCGGATTAATTAATTGCAGACTTTATTACCGTCTATATGGTCGGTCTAAATATAAATTACTTTACCGCCTATATGGCTGGTCTTTATCTGACAGATAATTACCGCCTATATTGCTGGTGTAGTTGGACTAAATGGATTACCGCCTATATAGCTGGTTTTAAATGTTTAATATTATTAATTCCTGAGAAAGCAGAACATAAAATAATTTATATATTATAATAAGTGAGATTCCTAGATAAGAAATATTAAATGTGGATCCTCTAACCCCCAACATTTTATTTTATTCTAGGGAAGTGATGAAACACAATATTACTAGGCTTAATAATTGATTTAATTATTTATTGGGTAATTCTTTAGTTTGTTTATTGAGTTTTAAGTTTAATGCTTCTTGTTGTCTGATCACCAATAAGATTGATGTGGTAAACTTAAAATGAACTAGACATAGGGATTTTAGGTTTCAACCTTAGATTCAATAACCCACGATCTTCCTTGAGGATAGATAACCCTTTAATAGATTTCCTTACATGATAGACATATACCTGTCGAGCGGGGGTAGCCATAATTGGAACTTAATCTTAATGAATCCATGTAATTTGGTTGGCATGGACATATGGTTCAATTGAGTTATACTGGGTATTTGCATCTGACCATCGACAGAGGCTTTTGCATATTTTCGTGTTCCAGGTTAGCAATCTGATTTATTACACATAAATAAGAGAATCAATTCATCTTTATAATAATATTGTGTGGAGTCACGACCATATATCTTTGAGTCTTTTCTTTTATTTTCCTTAGTATTTTCTTTTGAGTCTGTTTTTTTTTTAATTAGCAAATACACATTCAACTAACCAAAATCAATCAAACAATCATTCTCTTCTCCCTATAATTAGATACCTGTAAATAAATAAATAAAAAAATTTAATAACAACAGTAGGAATTAAGTCCTTGTGGGATCGATATTTTTATACTACTTGAACGATACGTGCGCTTGCGTTATACGTGTGTGTTTACGCACTGGTCAAGTGCGGAAAAATAGTATGTGTGTATGTGGTTGAGGACTTCCAGTTTTATGTATGAGAGATGCCAGAATTCCATAGATGTGTAGTTTAGTGTGGATTCGAGAAGATAAGTTTACTACGATGTTGCATTCAGTGCAGTGAGTGAGTTATCAAGGTATTATACATGTAAGGGGTCATCGAATAAAGATGAGATTTATAAGTTTGTGTATATTTACATAAATCCGATTTCTTTTAAGTTCTTATTGTTACTTGATGTATTTACATAAGACATGAGTTACTTACTGAGCCTTATAGATCACACTCTAACAGTTTTTTAGTTTTGCAGGTTCGCATTAGACTTAAACTAGAGGCGTCTTGAAGACAACGGATCTCCCCGAAGCAGTCAAGTTTGTCTTAAGTCGTTGTATTGTTTTGGGATGTTATGTGTTGGGGTTTCTGGCGAAGGGAGCAGCGGAAGCGCGGTTCGGGCGAAATCGTAATTTTGAAACTTTTTAAATTACCGAATAAATTATTCAATATCTAATATGAATAATTTATTCATATTTCACCTAAACATATTTATTCGATATCAAATAGCGATATAAATAGTTAAGAAACTTCGCGAAATTTTTACGAAAAGATTTTTCCGTAAAATGACGCAAAACGCATTTTTGACCGAACCGACCACCCAACACTTATGGAGACTGTCCAAGTCAGCCCCAATAGTGTTAGGGCAGTTCATGGGCTGCCTGAACAGTGACAAATTCACTGTTTGGACAGTCGTCACCCGGTTGGCTCAAAAGTCACCCGGTAATGCCGTTTTTCACCGTTTTCGCTTATTTCAATTCCGAAACACTTTCCAGAAATTGTTTGAACTCTCAAAACACATACAAAATATCCATAAAATATATTTTTCATCAACAAAATCAGATCCATTTCAGGTCTGAAACAGAAAATGAAATTGCCAATTTATCATGCTTTAAATCCAATTTTTCAACATTAATCAAACTAATCTCAACACCAAATCAAGTCACCACATATGAAAAACCAAAGAACAATTCTAGGTGTTACAAGAGTGGTCATAACACTCTAGAATGACAACATAGCATCAAATGATAAAATTGGATACTAATTACACTAATTACATCCAAAATACTTCACACATGCTTCATTGTCTTCCAATTCATCCACCACTACCAAAAGCCCCAAATTTAAAAGCAAAGAAACCCTAGAACCATTCTAAGAAATCAAGAAACAAGAAACAAATTTCAAAGCTTTAGGGATTTTGAAGATTACCTCTAAAACTCCAAAGTTCCTTAAGCTACTTCTTGATTTTTTTTCTTCACTTTTGTGCTTGAATCATCAAGCATCCATGAAACCCATTTTTCATGTTTTTTATTTGAGGTCCTCGGCCAAGGTATTAAAGTGATGAAGATGAAAACATTTTTCACTTTTAAATTCCTTATAACCGACTTTTACAATGGTAGTTAGGTAATTTGGCCAATAAAAAAACAATTAATTAAAGTAAACATTTTGGTGACAAATCAAATTTTCACACATTTACTTTAATAAAGTCATGTCATGTGTTCCAATTATATATCACCATTTATCATACTAATTATGACAAATGGATAAGAAATTTAATTCTTAATTATTTAATTATTTAACAATTAAATAACTAAATAATTAAATAACATCCATATATGTATTTTTATTTACATTAAATAACAAATACATATATTTATGGCATGTGTCAAAATCTCATTTGACGAATAATTAATGTGTATCTAATCGTATTATGTATCAAATAAAAATACACAATAATTAGGATTGACCAAATCTTCTAATGCATGTGTTGTCGTTTAACGATTAAACGATCCGAATTAACTCACTTAATCCGGTGAAGTAATGAATAATCCATATTATTCATATCGCGTTGCCCAAGTGCTCAACGAGTGCACTTCATATTATAAGACTCTCTAAGTTTAGGTTTATCCGTCACGAAATCTAATTTCGTGTCCATAATCCACCCACTCGTGAATTATGACGACCACGGATAATCTCGCTAAACTATGCAAGCCGAGGTCATTGCATACGTATAATCCATCCGTCACAGGCCATCCATATTATACCTGGGGTATTGATGATAACGTCAAACCCGTTCAGTATAATATAGTAGACTTTCAATTTACGATCTTTAAATAACACTCGGAACTGATTTCCCATATTATACCATGGCCATGGATTTACTAGATCGTAAACACGTGAGGATGCCTACGCCCTGTACACAGGACTGGCAAATCCTATCTTGATACGCACTGGATATCATGAGCATCAGTCCACACCCAGCGAACAGACGGAGGTCTGATCATGAATAGATCGGTGACGTGACTGCCATCAAAGTGTGGAGGATAACTCATATATCCAACTGTGGTATCTCAAGACAAATGACCACTATACTGGCTCAACTCGTGAAGATTCCTATTGACGTTGGTGTACCATCTATTAGGAAATCTTCAATGAGTTGTTCAGTGTTTATCAAATAAACACCTACATGTCTATAAAAGTCTCCCGAGACTCATGGTTCATTAGGATAAACCATTGGACCAAGTCATGATATACGACATGTACTGGTCTCAGCGGATTTTACTAACCGAACCGTGTTAGTAAATCTTGACCAGGAACTTTATTTAAGGACATACATCTTATAGTGAGCTTCCCAATGTCAATTACAAACTATATTGTAATTGCGCACTATATTGTAAATCCTAGGATCTTTGTCTATATACATGTATCACTAAACCAAATTTAGTTTCGATCTAATCATAATCATATATCTAATCGTAATTAGATCGAATAAGTCTACAAAAGACAAGGGTGCTACCATAAAATTAGTAATATTATGAAAAATAGAATTTATCGTATTTATGAATCGGACATATATACGATCCGGATTGGCACTCTGAGCACCAACCCTAACAATTTCTCCCACTTGCTCTAGTGCCAATCCACGATATCCTATACACATCTTAATGTGTATCGCATACTCATGGTGTTGGGTGGTTTCTATTAAGTCCCAAGATCTATTTCAAGCAAGAAACATGTGTGAATACTACAAAGAAGCATGGCGGAATCATACTCACATTGATCGGATTTTGCGACGTGACGAACACAAGCCATTGCTCCATGAAGCTCTCGGCCAAGGTCATCCTTATGCTCCTTGAGAATTCGGTCACCACCATGGAAGGATCTCCAAGGTCCAAGCTTTATTTGATGATTCCATGCTCATGAAAAAGATTCCCTATCACTTCGGATGACCCTATGTGTGCTAGCATTGGCAAGATTTGCAACAAATCTTCCATGTTCATCATCAAGCTCTCGATTTTGTGAGAGAAAAAGAGAGAGAGAAAAAATATGGCCCTTGGCCGAAAATTTGGGAGAGAGAATGGTTAAGTGTCTTGGTTTGGTTTTCTAAAAACCTAATACCAAAAATCTAATCCCAAAAAATTTTGTAAATGGCTTTCAAAAAGTCAAATAAAATTTTGGAGCCAAAAAGCAATTAATGCTTTCCAACTACCACCATCAATCACAAGTGAGAAGTTGTCACATCACTCAAAGTGACTAGACATCACATCAATTTTATTGACTAGTGATTTGACGCTTGATGTGACTTGTGGGCCGCACTTGATTCCAAATGCGAGTGGGCCCGCAAACACTCCCGGACTCGGGTTCGCTAATTCCGAATTAACGAATTTTCCGTTGCGACGTAATTAAATCTAATTTAATTAAATAATTATGCCTAGCAAAATTACTATTCACATCGCTAACGAATTAATTCTAAATTAACTCGTTCGCCCGAATTAAAATCTAATTTTAATTCCGCGTCGAAATCCAATTTCGTATAATATATCGAATATATTATTTTATCGATTAATTTCAAATTAATCGTTCTCTCTCTTTAATAATATTTTATCCCAGATAAAATATCTCTGTAATTAATCCCAGATTAATTTTCTCTCTCTTATAATTAATCCCAGATTAATAAAGTGTGAGTCATACTTCATCGGTGAATCTTCGGGAAGCGACCCATGAGATCCCGGATATGTTGGCAGTAAATCCGGTCGTCGGACTATCCGAACACGTACGTACCTAGTACTACGTTTTTACCGATTTACAAGACATGGTTGGCTTCTAGCAAAGCACCGTGCCTACCCAATTCTCCAGAAATATTCTTATAGGAATATGTGATCTATGTCAGGCGTAGTATACGTAGTATTGCGTATTACGATCCAGTATCGGATGTCACGTGCAAGGTCTGGGGCAGGAAATGTGTCTGCCCCGTACGAAGCACATATCGGATCTCTGGTAACTAGTCTCTATAATCGGATAAACATGACCTAGTCATAATATCCCGATAGCTGCAGCATATAAGAGAACAAGTTCTGTATCCTACGTGATCATCATCTCCACTATGACTGGAGTGATACTTCCATCTCAACATCACACCCAATACACTACGATTCTCAATATACCGAGAAGAGGCGTTCACAGAACCTGTTAAAGCCCTAGACGACCAAAACCAAAGTATATTGATTATCGCAAGTATTAGCGGTGCAAGTCTCAGGTTAATACCAAATACACCTACCCTAATTCGGACTTCCATATACACATAGTCATACTACCAATGGAATTCCAAGGGGTCTATCCAGAGCGAAGCTGTTTCCGTACCATCGGTAAACACAACCTCATTATACACTTGCATGAGTATCATATACCCAAATATATTAGAACTATGTCGTTATGCTCCCATAACACACACAAGTGCAATACTAGTCTATTCCGCATTATCGATGTCCAGTCTCGATAATACTATGACTAGGGATATTTAATGATTAAACCTTCATGGATTGATACTGTCTCATATCTTACTAATCATATGGACCTTCTATCATTTATACATCTTGGTAATCTAATTACAAATGATAAAAGAGCAATTTCCTTTGTCACATAGTTTATTTGTACAACAACACCATGATCTGTACAAAAGTGATGCTATGGGTCATAACTGTCCAACACATGGCCCTTAAGAGCTCACCTTGCACTAAAAAGGAAGGCAACAATAAGTAAGCACACTTAACAAATCGAGTTTGTCCAACAAACGCAACCGTTTTCCTTAGCCTACATTATTCATATTCTGCATAATCCAAATTCTACATCAATATGACTTAGACGCTATATCAGTTTTGTGCTATAGCTACTAAGTTGTCTATGTATTTAAAGATCAAATCCAAAATACATTGCAGACAACCGCAAGCACAATACTAATATCAAACTTCTAATCTATAGGGTCACTATGCAACTTCATAAGTCAATACTTTATAAGTTGAACCTGATTCTACTGATTCAGTAGAATCAACGGTGACACTCCCACTGCATCTTTTCTGACTTTATATGACATAGACCATCTAATATCATAATTAGGATCAAAAACTAATCGGACCTTATGGTTGCAGACTAAATTCTCCATGAATAAGAAATTTGTTCTTAATATCTCAAAGATCACAAAGAACATGTTTCAAGACACATGCTTGGTCTGTAGCATATCAAAATAACTCGTAACAGTTACGATTAAATTGATATCTTTAATCGCACATAATGAAGTATTCAATACGACATCATCTTATGATGCATAACATTGACTAGACATTCTAATCAACATCACTTTCGACAAAGGAATCATCCTTTACGAAAGATTAATACTATATATATAAAAAAGACGTTAACTGTCAAACACTTATACTAACTGTCATACAGATAGTCCTACTGTGTCCTTTATTAGATCATATCTAATACGTGATTAATGGGAGTTCCTCACAAGTCTCTTATTTTATATAATATATAAAACTTTATATCAGATATATCAGAAACTACTCCCACTGCTTTTACGGAGAAAAGAAGACTTTAGTAAACGTTTTACTTTACAAACATCTCATTATTACTTTAATAATGATGATGTCGTTAGATATATAACACTAGAAAGAAATTTGTACGCTCTCACTAACCCTAGTATCATACATGTATTCTCTATGCTTTGATAAAATCAGACTATCTGACTGTATCAAAATTAGAGAACACAGATTTCCGGAAAGCTTATCTGAGTCTACAATAGGCTCCATAAGCCAGTATATCAAACTGTGATCTCAGTAGAATACAAACTCTAGGGCCATTCTAGAATGAACTCTTCAAACAAAGAAATCACGACGGATCTCTCATTCGAAGAAATCACTCAAGAACACCATTTTGCATTCTTTAGCCAAAATACACAGTTTAATATCAACATTAACCAACAGATCTTTAATTGTTCAATTAGTGCGACTAGAGACAGGTATTCTCATAATCTACAATAGACTACTGAGGATAACCTTTCTCATTGTCATACTATAAAGGTCAAACCTTTATCAAACTCACTGTGTTTTTGCTGTGCAAATAATTTTCACATTTTATGAACTATTCATAACGAAAGCTTAATCAAGTTCAAAACTTGATCGTAGTAAGCTACGAACAATTTTAGATCTATGGTTCAATGGTAATTTCCGAAATCGATATCAAATATCGCTCTCACTATAAGTTATAGGATAATTTTCTTCAATAAGAAAACAACATAATCATTAAGTATCAAATACTTTGTAAATGATTCTGACATTCTATTGAACTTATACGGAAGATGTCTTAGGGTCTTTTCATCTTATTAATTACGTATTTCATTACAGTTTATCATTCTCACATTTGACTTCAATAAGTCAAGTCTTTTCTACAATAGTAACATTTAATGTTACAAACCAAGTAATAAAATAATTTTATTACTAGGGATCGTAGAAAATATATTCTATCAAATAGAATACAATATTCTATTAAATAGAATAAATGATAAACTTTACTTGTACCTTCGAGGCGCAAGTACTTTCAATTATATAACCATTATACAAAAGAAAGTTTCAAATCTCAAACTTTTCAAGATTCGAATTTTCTACTATATATATCATATATGTAATTGTAGAAACTAATGAAACCTGAATTAAAGAAATGAATTAGTGTTGCTGGAGCATAACCTCAAAAGTATTGAAACAAATTCGGTAACACTCAATATTAATGAATCAAATCATATAAGATTCAATTACTCCCACTGACCAATTCCATCAAAATGGAATCGTGGAAGTCTAATATTGAGTAAGAATCATATTCATTAAATAACTTTAGAACTAATTGCCTTAAATTCATGTGTTTGATCATATCAAAACATCTTTGAACAATTCAAAGATTCACAATGAATTTTATAGTTTTCAACACTTCAAATAGAATATCTTTGAACCATTCAAAATATTCTATCTGCGTTTCATTAGAAACATATTGAAAGTTCTCGAACAATTCAAGATATTCAATATATATTCTTTATGAAACTAGTAACCTAGTCATGACAATTCATAAACTAAGTTATAAAGTAAAGAAACCTATCCAAGGCAATTTATAATTCATTAAACTACATACATCTAATGTATTAGTCTAATAAATCTTGTGGTCCAATGACGATCATTGGTTAAATGAGATTTAATCACATCCTGAATACAATATTCATTAAATGGATAAGGATATGTGGTGTGAACTCGTATCAGACCATCCTTTTTCATACGGAACAAACATCTAATGCTTATATGATAAAAAAAAACTCATAAAGAACTGTTCTAAGTTATTTATTCAACCGAATATATTCTTAATGTTTATTTTTTCATTAATGACACTACTAGTCTTATTAAAATATGTAACAACTGTTTATACAGAACAAGTAACTATCCAATAGTCACAAGTTCTGATATCAAATATCAAAACAGTTATTAAACATTATTTTAATTAACTAGACGGGAGATCTGGTATCCAATACCTACAGTTGTCGTATTGTGAGAATTGATAATCTTTATACGCAACTATACACATATCTCATTTCTTAAGCTTTGTAATTTGAGTTCAATTATTCGCAACAATTGCAAATGATTGATTAGCAAACTGTGTCAAACACGTGACTTCTAAAAGTCACTGAAGCCAAGAAACGTCATTATAAGATAAACAAATACTAATGGGGTTTTCCTAATGCCAGTCAAGAATCTCGAGACAGGAACTAGTTCGTGTCAATTCTTACTGCACAAGAAACTATTCTTACTAGATAACTATATCCAAAAACAGATATCCTATTAGATTACCTAATCGTGACTTATTAACTAAGTCACAAACCATCTTGATTTTTCAGAAAATTGGAACAACAGTTCCTGATGGTTTTAACTAATCTAACAATATCTAAGTCAATTGTCATTCTAAAACCTATTCTAGAAATGTGCAACCATAAGTAAAGTCAGAAAACCTATTCAAGTAATAAGCATGCAGTGGATTAAAATTATAAATCTATAATCAATATAGAATAAAAGGAAAACGAAGCAGAATTTTCCATAAAATTACACACTGTTTAAGTTATGGATTTTTAACCCAGCAGTGTCTCCCACTACTTTACGTAATACCTTAATCCCCAACGGAGAACGGGAATTCAATAATTAAATTGAATTCCATAGTGAGTGTAGGATCCCATGAATATATTTCTACTCACAGCTTTGACACGATCTCGCCTACGTATATTCATTAGGTAGACAATTCATTGTCAATCACTCACCAGTGACTCCTGATTTTGGTCCTGATCGTTTCTCGTTATGACAGCTTTGGCACGTTCACAAGGAGGCGTATCAAGGTTTCACTTGTCAATGACAAACTCAAGCTACCGATGTAGTCCTGACAGCTTTGGAACGTTCAGGATTTCCACTTTCACTTGAATTTGTCCAGTATCAATATACAACCGGTATGGATAAAATCCCATAACCTACACCCTCACAGCTTTGGCACGATCTCAGATGCAGTTATAGAAAGATACCCATAAACCGTACTGACAAGACGGACCAAGAAACATGTATCTAATACACGTCACTTTACAACCTTATTTCTAAGCGGGAATTTTCCTCAGGAAGCTATACTCTACATCAAATGCAGAATTTTAATCTAAATTTTTTTCTAAACAATTCAGTTCTACCTATAGAAAACATAACTTAATTTAACGATTAAATTTACGTTACATTTCCATTAGCGTAGAACCGAAAAGTCAAGAAATATATATAGATTACAAGCATGTGTGAACATTAAAATTGGATTAAATATCAAATATCAAGCATGAATAATGTAATAGAGGAAGCATCAGACCCACTCTGATACCATTTTTGTTGGAGTTTCAGGCGAAGGGAGCAGCGAAAGCGTGATTCGGGCGAAATCGTAATTTTAAAACTTTTTAAATTACTGAATAAATTATTCAATATCTAATATGAATAATTTATTCATATTTCACCTAAACATATTTATTCGATATCAAATAGCGATATAAATAGTTAAGAAACTTCGAGAAACTTTTACGAAAATGTTTTTCCGTAAAATGACACAAAACGCGTTTTTGACCGAACCGACCACCCAACACTTTTGGAGAATGCCCAGGTCCGCCCCAATAGTGTTAGGGCAGTTCATAGGCTGTCCGAACAGTGACAAATTCACTTTTTGGACAGTCGTCACCTGGTTGGCTCAAAAGTCACCTGGTAATGTCGTTTTTCACCGTTTTCGCTTATTTCAACTCCGAAATACTTTCCGGCAATTGTTCCAACTCTCAAAACACATCCAAAATATCCATAAAACATATTTTTCATCAAAAAAATCAGATCCATTCCAGGTCTGAAACAGAAAACGAAATTACCAATTTATCATGCTTTAAATCCAATTTTTCAACATTAATCAAATTAATCTCAACACCAAATCAAGTCACCACATATGAACAATCCAAGAACAATTCTAGGTGTTAAAAGAGTGGTCATAATACTCTAGAATGGCAACATAGAATCAAATGATAAAATTAGATACTAATTACACTAATTACATCCAAAATACTTCACACATTCTTCATTGTCTTCCAATTCATCCACCACAACCAAAACTCCAAAGTTCCTTAAGCTATTCTTGAATTGTTTTCTTCACTTTTGTGCTTGAATCATCAAGCATCCATGAAACCCATTTTTCATGTTTTTTATTTGAGGTTCTCGGCTAAGGTATTAAAGTGATGAAGATGAAAACATTTTTCACTTTTAAATTCCTTATAACCGACTTTTACAAGGGTAGTTAGGTAATTTGGCCAATAAAAAAATAATTAATTAAAGTAAACATTTTGGTGACAAATCAAATTTTCACACATTTACTTTAATAAAGTCATGTCATGTGTTCCAATTATATATCACCATTTATCATACTAATTATGACAAATGGATAAGATATTTATTTTAATTATTTAATTATTTAACAATTAAATAGCTAAATAATTAAATAACGTCCATATATGTATTTTTATTTACATTAATAACAAATACATATATTTATGGCATGTGTCAAAATCTCATTTGACGAATAATTAATGTGTATCTAATCGTATTATGTATCAAAAATAAATACACAATAATTAGGATTGACCAAAATCCCTTAATGTATGTGTTGTCGTTTAACGATTAAACGATCCGAATTAACTCACTTAATCCGGTGAAGTATAACGAATCATCTGTATTATTCATATCGTGTTGCCCAAGTGCTCAACGAGTACACTTCATATTGTGGGACTCTCTAAGTTTAGGTTTATCTGTCACGAAATCCAATTTCGTGTCCATAATCCACCCACTCGTGTATTATGACGACCACGGATAATCTCGCTAAACTATGCAAGCCAAGGTCATTGCATACGTATAATCTCTCCGTCACAGGCTATCCATATTATACCTGGGGTATAGATGAAAATGTCAAACCCGTTCGGTATAATATAGTCGACTTTCAATTTACGATCTCTATATAACACTCAGAACTGATTTCCGATGTTATACCACGACCATGGATTTACTAGATCGTAAACACGTGAGGATGACTATGCCATGTACACATGACTGACGGATCCTATCTTTATACGTACTGGATATCATGAGCATCAGTCCACACCCAACGAACAGGTAAAGGTCTGATCATGAATAGATCGGTGACGTGACTACATCAAAGTGTGGAGGATAACTCATATATCCCACTGTGGTATCTCAAGTCAAATGACCACTATGCTCGCTCAACTCGTGAAGATTCCTATTGACGTTGGTGTACTATCTATTATGAAATCTTCAATGAGTCATTCAGTGTTTATCAAATAAACACCTACATGTCTATACGAGTCTCCCGATACTCATGGTTCATTGGGATAAACCATCGGACCAAGTCACGATATACGACATGTACTGGTCTCATCAGATTTTACTAACCGACCCGTGTTAGTAAATCTTTACCAGGAACTTTATTTAAGGACATACATCTTATAATGAACTTCCCAATGTCAATTACAAACTATGTTGTAACTGCGCACTACATTGTAAATCCTAGGGTCTTTGTCTAATATACACGTATCACTAAACCAGATTTAGTTTCGATCTAATCATAATCAGATGTCTAATCGTAATTAGATCGAATAAGTGTTGGGTTTTCTAGGTCAAACCAAGATCATATTAAGCAATGAATTATGCGAATACAACAAAGTAAAGTAGCGGAAATACTCACTTTGATCGGTTTTTGTGATGCGAAGAACACAAAAATTTCTTCATGGATGATTCGGCCAAGCCTCCTTTTGTGCTCCTTGTGTTGATCTTCAAGCTCCAAGCTTTGAATGTTGATTCCATGCTCATATTGTTGGACAAAATGACCCATAGCGTCACTATTTGCACAGATCATTGTGTTGTTGTAGCAAATTAACTATGAGACAAGGAAATTGCACTCTCATCATTTGTGATTAGATCACCATAGATATATAAATGAAGAGAGGTCCCTATGATTAGTTCCTGGATTGAGAATGATATGAGACAGTATCAGTCCCCGAAGGATTAATCATTAAATATCCCTAGCCGGAGTATTATCGAGACTGGACATCGATAATGCGGAATAGGCTAGTATTGCACTTGTGTGCGTTGTGAGGGCACGACGGCATAGTTCTCATATATATAAGTATCGGATACTTATTCAAGTGCGATAGGAGGTCGTGTTTTACCGATGGTACGGGAAACAGCTTCGCTCTGGATAGACCCCTCGGAATCCCATTGGTATTATGACTATGTGTCTATGGGAGGCCGAAATCAAGGTAGGTGTGTATAGTCTTAACCTGAGACTTACATCGCTAATACTTACGATAATCGATAGACTTTGGTCTTGGTGGTACAAGGCTTTAACCGGTTCTGCGTACACCACTTCTGGGTTTATCAGAGAGTCGTAGTGTATTGGGTGTGGTGTCAAGACGGAAGTATCACTTCAGTCATAGTGGAGATGATGTCACGCAGGATACGGTACTAGTGCTCTTGAGTGATGCGCATCCAATCGGGATATTGTGACCAGGTCATGAATATCCGATTATAGAGACTATGTTACCAGACATCCGATATGTGTTTCGGACGGGGCAGACACTTATCCAGCCCCAGCCCTAGCACGTGACTATCTGATACTGGGCCGATATACACAATACAATGGTATACTACGCTTGATACATCTTAATATTCTTAAATGGATATGTCCGGAGAATTGGGTAGACTTGGTGCTTTGCTAGGAGTCGACCTTGTCTCATAAATCGGTAAAACATAGTACTTGGTACATACGTGATTCGGATACTCCGATGACCGTATTTACTGCCAATATATCCGGGGATCTCATGGGTCGCTTCCCGATAATCCACCGATGACGCATAACTCGCACTCTTAAATAATCTGGGATTATATAGAGAGAGAGAAAATTAATCTAGGATTAATTACGGAGATATTTTATCTATGATAAAATATCGTCTAGAGAGAGATAACGATTAATTTGGAATTAATCGGTAAATTAATATATTCGATATATTAAACGAAATTAGATTTCGACGCGGAATTAAAATTAGATTTTAATTCGGGCGAACGAATTAATTTAGAATTAATTCGTTAGCGACGTGAATAGTGAATTCGCTAGGCGTAATCATTTAATTACGACGCGACGGAAAAATCGTTAATTTGGAATTAACGAACCCGAGCCCGAGTGTGATTGCGAGCGCATTCGTATTTCGAATTCGAGTGCGGCGTCGCACGTCGTATCAAGCGTCAAATCATTAGTCACATCAAGCGTCAAATCACTTGTCACTTTGAGTGATGTGACTTGACAACATGTCACTTTAATAAAGGTGATGTGAATAGTGATGGACTAGATGTGTAATTGATGTGCATAGTGTTTACCTTTTTGTTTGACTTTTGAAATTCAAATTAAAGGTAAATGCAAATGAAATTAAAGTACATTTTCACACAAGTATATAAGATATACTTCAAATGCAAATCAAATTAACTTTACACACTTTCATCTCTCCATTTCTCTCTCAATAGCTCACGCCCAAAACTGAAAAGTGGACTGGTTTTTGAAGCCAAAAATGGCGTGAATAAGGGAAGTAAGAGTTGGGTTTTTGTGGCAAAAACCGCAAGTGCTAGCACACTACGAGACTTGCGAAGGTGGTAGGGAGGTTCACCCATGAGCCGGGATCCGTCGGACGAGGCTTGGAGCTCCGTTTCACAGCTCAAAATCTGAAAAAGGAAGGCAGTGAACTGCTGCAGTGGGCGCCAAAACAGTGAGCTTTTTGTGGCTTCATTCGTCTCCAAATCGACTCAACCGATCGATGTGAGTATTCCGCTACCTTCGTTGATGTATTCACACATGTATTTCATGTCTTATTTGATCTTGGGACCTAGATAATAACCAACACATATATGGGTTTCCCTATCACCTTTGAATGACTCATTGGATGTGCTAGCACCATGAAAAATTTGCAACAAATCTTCCATTTGCTTCTTTTAACTCTCGGCCAAGGAGAGAATTTGAGAGAAAGAAATGGCACAATGCCGAGTGAGGGAGAGAGGAGAAGAGGAAGTGTGTTGTGTGTTGATTTCTAAAATCAAGTAAAAAATTGATATACCAAAATTAATAAAATGGTATATGTCATTCAATCCTTCACACTTGTGTGTTTAACACTCAATCACCTTACCAACAACTTCCATCAACTTAAAGTGACAAAGTTGACTAGTTATGTGAGTTATGATGTGACTTGTGGGCCCCACTTAATTCAAAATCCGAGTGGGCCCGCAACACATCCCGGGCTCGGGTTCGCTAATTCCGAATTAACGAATTTTCCATTGCGACGTAATTAAATCAAATTTAATTAAATAATTATGCCTAGCAAAATTATTATTCACGTCGCTAACGAATTAATTCTAAATTAACTTGTTTGCCCGAATTAAAATCCAATTTTAATTCCGTGTCGAAATCTAATTTCGTATAATATATCGAATATATTATTTTATCGATTAATTCCAAATTAATCATTCTCTCTCTTTTAATTAGTATTTTATCCCAGATAAAATATCTCTGTAATTAATCCTAGATTAATTTTCTCTCTCTACTAATTAATCCCAGATTAATTATGTTCGAGTCATACGTCGTCGGTGAATCTTTGGGAAGCGACCAATGAGATCCCTGGATATGTTGGCAGTAAATCCGGTCATCGGACTATCCGAACACGTACGTACCTAGTACTACGTTTTACCGATTTACAAGACAAGGTTGGCTTCTAGCAAAGCACCCTGCCTACCCAATTCTCCAGAAATATTCTTAAAGGAATATGTAATATGTATCAGGCGTAGTATAAGCAGTATTGCGTATTGCGATCCAGTATCGGATGTCAGATGCTAGGCCTGGGGCTGGAATTGTGTCAGCCCCGTATGAAGCACATATCGGATCTCTAGTAACTAGTCTTTATAATCGGATAAACATGACCTAGTCATATTATCCCGATAGCTGCAGTATACAAGAGTACCAGCTCCTTATCCTACGTGACCATCATCTCCATATGACTGAAGTGATACTTCCATCTTGACATCACACCCAATACACTACGATTCTCAATATACCCAGAAGAGGCGTACACAGAAACTGTTAAAGCCCTGGATGACCAAAACCAAAGTATATTGATTGTCGCAAGTACTAGCGATGCAAGTCTCGGGTTAAGACCAAATACACCTACCCTGATTCAGACTTCCAAAGACATATAGTCATACTACCAATGGAATTCCGAGGGGTCTATCCAGAGCGAAGCTGTTTCCGTACCATCGGTAAACACAACCTCCTATCACACTTGCATAAGTATCCAATACTTAAATATATGAGAACTATGCCGTTATGCTCCCACAACGCGCACAAGTGCAATACTAGTCTATTCCGCATTATCGATGTCCGATCTCGATAATACTACGACTAGGGATATTTTATGATTAAACCTTAGTGGATTAATATTGTCTCATATCTTATTAATCAGAACTAATCATATGGACTTTTATCATTTATATATCCCGGTAATCCAATTACAAATGATAAAAGAGCAATTTCTTTGTCACATAGTTAATTTGTACAACAACATCATGTTCTGTACAAATAGTGATGCTATGGGTCATAATTGTCCAACAATCTCCAACTTGGCCTATAGCCAATCACTCAAGTATCCTACACTTGAACTATGTACGGGTCGCTCAAACTTCTGCTGAGAAACTGCTTTCGTCAGCGGATTTGCAAAGTTATCATCTGATGCGATTTATTCGATCATCAGATCGCCATGATGTATGATCCGAACGAATCAGATGAATAGTTGAAGTATATACTTGGATCGTTGATGAGACCATTAATTCTTTAGCTTGTGTTGTAACCTAGCTCAGCTGCTAACAGAACTACACCTAATCTGATTATGATTATTATAGATCCAAATCGCTTCTATTGCTTCCTCAACTGCAGCAATATTTCGATTTTGTTGTTTATTCGGCAACAGAATCTTGCTTGGAAGATTTCCAGCTCACGTTCCGTTATTCAAACTATATAGTACCTTTATTACGACTTATAATCGTTTTTTTCGGTTAGGAAACTTGCAACTGTGAACCCAGTCACTTCAAGTTCTCATTCTCCATAGTTTAAGAAAGCATCCTTAGTTCATATAAGATACTAAGGATGTTCTTAACACCAATCCAGTGATTACACTTGGATTGGCCTGATTGTGACTCCATATGCTCAAAGAATATGAGACACCAGGTCGCGTAAATTTATTTCAATGTACGAGTTCTCGGAGAGTGCCAATAACTTTTAGATCTATCCCAGCAGATCCTTATTCCTAGAATAATGGTTGTCTCTCCAAAGTATTCAACGGAGAATTTTCATGAAAGCCAAGCTTTCACCGATTGTATTATGGGAATGTCATTTCCAAGAAATGATATGTCATCATTATATAGGACAATCACTGTCAGTGCGCTCCCACTAACCTCTTTATATACACAAGAATCATTTTCATTTTGAATTAAATCATATTCCATTATGATTATATCAAAACGCTGGTTCCAAGAACGCAATGCTTGCTTCAATCCATAAATGGATTGAATTAACTTGCAAACCTTGTTTGCTTGTTTTGGTACGACAAAACTTTCAGGATGTTGTAAACATCCTCCAAAAGGTTTCCGTTTAAGGAAAGCGATTTTGACGTTCAGCTGTCATATTTCATAAATGAAACATGCAGCATTAGCAAGCATTATCCAAATGGATTTAATCATGGCAACGAGTAAAAGGTTTCGTTGTAATCGACACAATATTGATAACGAAACATTTTCGCTACAAGCCTAGCTTTGTACGTTGGTATGTTGCCATCCATGTATATCTTCCTTGAAGACTCATGTAGTACCAATAGGCACAATGCCTTTCGGTATAACAACCAGTGTCAAAACTTGGTTGGTATACATGGAATCCATTTCACACATCATGGCAATTTGCCATAATAGGGAGTCGATACCTTGTATCACTTCCTCATACGTAGTCGGTTTGTCTTCCTCAATAAGATTGACATCTACATGAGGTGAGATCAGAAACCCAGACCTCCCAGGTTGTTTTCTGACTCTCTCCGACTTACGCGGTTCTTGTGTATTCGAAGATTGTGGTACAGTTTTATCCTTGATGAAATGTTTGTGTTCCATTAGGACTCGGTGCCTGGAACAGTATTACTACGATTTTCATCGAGTTTTACTTTCCTCCCACTTACCACTGCATATAGGTATTCCTCTTTGGAAAACCCGCAGGCGAGCCAATTACATTGTTCTCTAGTGAGTTGTATAAGTACTATACTTTGGTCCCTAGGATAACCCACAAATTAGGCACTTTTCCGATTTGGGTTCTAGTTTGGTATCATCCAAACATATGCCCAGCATTCCCAAATCTTCAGGAATGAGAAACCCAGTTTATTTCCTATTCATATCTAATATGAAGTCTGTCAAACAGATTTTTATGGAACCTTATTCAAAATAAGTTTTGCACTGTTTAATGCTTATCCCTAAAGGAAAATGGTAGCTCAGGCGAC
>SKCR01029069.1:0-118052 GCA_019454045.1 Zanthoxylum bungeanum | reverse complement strand
GGATATGAGATCTCCACTGTGCAAAATTTGCATGGACCCCACAAATCTGCTTGCTCCCTCACCTCACCTGTTGCTTTTTCGCCCCCACTTTCTTTTCCTTTTATTATTATTATTATTATTATTATTATTATTATTATTTGTTGCTCGTGCAGCACTTTGCCCTCCATGTTTCTTGAATTTTCAAGACCTGCCATGCAGTATGGTCGGTGTTACTGTTAATTCTTCAAATGTAATTAAAATTTATATTTATTGCCAAGTCAGGTTAAATTCTCTCAATGCTGTGAAAGACTTAAATTTATTACCCATTGTAACTCGTTGTTATAGTCACAATATTTGATTCAATCTTCACAAATAGTTAGTAGTAGATTCTATTCATTTTAATTATAAAAAATCAAAATTATTTTATTAATAAATCATATGTTTCATTAATTTACTAGGTGAGATCGGTTGAATGGATCATTTGACGATATTATATTATATCTTAAATCATTATTTCATTATGAAAGTGTAGGAATAAATGGTTTTTTTTTTTTAAATTGTAATCTAACTAGAGACACAAAGAAATTGATTAGTAAATGTTTTGTTCGCCTAACTTAATTGACATACAAGATATTAACTTTGACTAAAATTCTCATTAACAAAAAGAAAGAGACACAAACAAATAATAAAAAATAAAAAATAAACAACGGGAGAAAATTTACCAAATAAAGGGTGGAACCCATTTTTGCTTCAATCCCAATCAAGATTTAAATGGCAACACATCTTAAATAATTTCGAAATTAATTGAGCAAGGGACCCTTTTTGGATTCCATATCCATAATTTACACTATTATGATGAGAAAATTATAGCAAAAAGGCAAAAATAATTTAAAACTGATGGAACCTTTATAATCTTTTCCCCCTTCAAATGCGTCGGCAATGCAAAATTTCCACTCAATTCATTGTATGGGTTTTTAGTGGCTATGCCGATGTGACTAGTTTTGATTTGGATTGTTTGATAAAATCTTTTATTAAATTGTTTCTTTAAAGAAAATATATTTATTATACAGTTCGAGACCTATTTTTGTTTTTGGTAATCGAATCAGTTTACGCGCACCTCGATTAATCATTGGAATTTATGTTATGTGCTCTCACTAGAATATTAACTACATTAAGAAGTCTATCATCATTAAGAAAATGATTAGGGTTTTGATTAAAGGGTCCAGAATTTTTCCTTCACCTCCTTCTCATTGCATACTTTCTCCAATGAAAAAAAAAAATCTCTAGTGACTTAGTCAATGTAAGTTGCTATATTGGCCAAGTGGAATAATTGCTTATTTCTTTCATTGTAAGACAGTAAATTGTGTGCTCTTTTCAAAGACTAGCTACTACCCACTAGTTTTAAAAAAGCAGGAATATCAAAAGTCTTAAAAAAAAAAAACACTTTTAATGAGATTATATACTTATGCTATTTCTTAGCTAGGTATACAAACCTAAGACCTAAGATACCAATTTAATTTTATTGTAGCTTTTTGTAGTTAAATTGATTTATTAATTTCTAAAGAAGTATAATTAATTTTTGTATGATACTTGAGTAATTCAACAATATTAATAAAGATTTAGATTTCTTAAAGATTAGTAAGACAGGCCATGTTGCTCAAGGGGATATGGGTTTAAAATGTTACCACCTTTGCATGAGATTGAAAGCTTTGGCTTTTAACCAGAGATGGAGGAATGATGCGATTTTGATTTTGTAATTGAAAATGACAGACTTGAAGGCAACAACAACAACAACAAAAAAAAAACACCTCTTATCATTATATATAGGGAAATTATCACATCTACATCCTAAAAATAGCAAAAACCAGAAAATATTATAATAATTTTTCATCTTGATATTATAAAAGTGTATATTTTTTCACTTTAAGTTGTAAAAATTCATCATTTTCTCTCGAAACATGGTAAAAGATTATCAGTATTCGACATTGGAAAAGTAGAAATTGATATATTTTTGAAATTTTAAGTGAAAAAATGATAAAATAAAAGGTATTATAATAATTTCAGATTTTTTAAGGTGGAAAAACATATAATTTCCCTTCTATATATGAACAAATAATACATGCATGCATCTTCCATGTGAATCTGATAATCATTATTCATGGCCAACTTTTCCCCATACTTAATTTTCATTCAAAAATAATACGTGCACACAACATTTGTTATTAATATTATCCTCGTTTAGCATCAACGTTGCATTCATATTTATTCTTTTCAAATCAAGATGCATGGGTGGAGTTAGTAATGAATTTTAATTTTTAAAAAAAGAATACTTGTGGGTTAAAAATAAAATTCATGTTTTGTTTGATAAAATATTCAAGAGAAAAATGAAAATAAAAGACTTTTTTTTTTTTAATTTTAATTTTTTAGTTTG
The DNA here is from genome assembly GCA_019454045.1 of Zanthoxylum bungeanum. Classification (NCBI taxonomy): domain Eukaryota; kingdom Viridiplantae; phylum Streptophyta; class Magnoliopsida; order Sapindales; family Rutaceae; genus Zanthoxylum; species Zanthoxylum bungeanum. The sequence goes on along the minus strand of SKCR01029069.1, from coordinate 115,642 downwards.
AACATTGTCCATACTTATTGCATATGTACACGATTTTATTTTTCGAAATAAAAGAAAATCTATTGATTTAGAATCTGTTGGGAAATTTGTGTCATTAAACAGAAACTAACATGCAACCAAACGAATCAAAACCAGAATATCAATCAAACTATGCAAAATCCTAAAACTTGCAATATGAAGAAAAACCTGGAAAAATTGATGAAATGCAGTCCAAGTTGAGATAGATCTCTGTCCTTAAGAACTTATTAGTCTCGTCTCGGTGCTCTACGGGTTTTGTGGCTAATGTTCTCCCAAGATAACTCAGATTCCTCTTCTCAAATGGGCACTCCTTAAGAAGATCTTGAACTTGGAAATAGAGGAACTCTCTCTGTGACTCAAAAACGAAATTATGAGACTCAAGACTTGTTTTTCAGATCGGGATCCTTAGAATGAACCTCCAAAGCCCTTTAAATAGACATGGAATGGTGCCTTAAGGGCACCATTTGGTTTGAGGTGTAACCCTCCTAAGGGTTATACCCCTTACCATGCACCATTTGGAGTTTTCTTCTAAATTGGAGGACATGTCCCATTGGGGTACCATCCAAGGGACATGTCCCTACTCCATCCAAACACTATAATTAGAGAATTTTCAACAGAAAAAAAAATATCAAATTTTTTTTATCTGAATTTGTTACGAAAACGATAATTTTTTTTAATAGTTATAAAGGCATCAGAAATCTTTTAGAAATCTGCAACAAAGAAGAAAATTTACTCACACACATATTCACAGAAATTCACGAGGCTTTTACATTAACAATGAGGTGCCATTGTGTCCAAACACGATCAAATAGTAGATGAGTGGGATATGTCAATTTCGGATTTGTCGTGATTACGGATTAATGATAAGAAAAAAGTCTCGAAATTCATAACATTTAAATTTAAATGAAAAATTATCTTGAATCGTAGATTCTAAGGTTATGAAATTTTATAATAAAAAAGTTAGGATTTGAGATTAATAATCGTCTCAGATCCCTAAATGATTTTTTATCCAAGACCAAACGTCTTAAGATTATGAAATTTTATATACAAAAATCGATATTCAAGATAAAAAAAAATTATCTCGAAAGTGATCAAAATTCGGAATTTTTATGAACTACATAATACTAGATAATTAGACTTGGCCACAGTTCCGGTTCGGAAATAAAACTGAACCAGAATGATCCCTCCGGTTCGGCTAGATTTACCGTTGGAATCTTCCGGTTCCAAGGAATCGGACAGGAACCTTAAGGTTCAAGGACCGTAAAGTTTCACGGTTCCAACGGCTAGTAGCCGTTGGTTTTGGCAGAGGCTCCCTGCCAAATAATTTTTTTTTTTTTTATATTTTTAAAATATCTAAATTACCCTTAATAATAGTAATAAAATAGCTACTTTTAAGGGTAATTTAGGCATCACAAAATTAACCAAATAATATATAAATTGGGTTCATAATTCATTTTTCTACACATCAAATTTTCAAATACCCGACTGGTGGAACCGACATCAAAATGTCTATCATATTTTATCGATTATTGCTAAAGAGGTGTTGGCGCCTGGCGGCACCTATTTCCACCGTTGTGGTTGAACAAGCCCTCAACTTAGGAGGTAATATTTTGGAAGCGAGACGGTCTTCATTACATCCAAGCATCTTAGAAGTAACAACACGTATCGATAATTGAACCTGAGCTGATCTAAGGTAACAAGAAGATACCCCCAATCATTTTGAAGACTTGTTCGACAATGAATCTGTAAGCGGAACGAGAGCTGAATGATCAACAATAGGAATATATAATGATGATGAGTAAACAATTATAATGTGACTAACAATCTAAAAAATATAATAGAATTACGTGAGCTTTGATTCATCTCACCTCAAGAGAATACATATGCAGCTTAAGTTTTTAATTTAATATAATAAAATTCAAATTAATAAAAATTTTCATTATTTGTATTTGATAATATTAATAACATCTCATTTCTATTTTTTTAAACTTAATTTTCAATTTTTTCAATTTTTTTTTTAAAAAAATGAACCGAAATCGGATCAGACGGTTACGATTCCCTATTCCACAATCTTATGGAACTCGAATGATCTGGTTCGGTTCCAATTTCACAAGTATGAAACCAGAAATCGTTTGATTTGATTCTGGTTCGGAACCAAACTGAATCGATAACTCAGATATTTTATCCATATTTTTCAATTTTCACAATGAATTCCGCTTATTTACATTTCTCTTCCATCACTGACTGACGCGTGGGGTAAAGTAAAATTAATTGCGTGTAGCGTCACCCACCGTACGTCTCTGACAACGACCAATGATAAAAGCTCAAACTGAGATTAACACCCAAGGTAGCATTGCCGAGCGGGCGATCCCTGTCTTGTTTAGTTTTCCATAGTAGGTAGTTCGTCGTCTGTGTCAATTTTATGCTCGACAATGTTCAGCGGGACCTACCTTTCAAAATTTAGAATACAATATTTTTAGAGGGACATTTTTTGTAACATTTTAGTGATATTAATGATTCAAGTTAATATTTTAGAGAATGACTAAAATGTACAATTTTTTGGATCATTTTAAAAATATCATTAAAAAATATCCCAAAAATATCAATAACTAAATAATGCAAATAAGGGTGTGCATCGGTCGGTTCGGTCGGTTAATCATTGATTTTTTAACCGTAACCGAAATTTTCGGTTAAATAAAAATGTGACCGATTTAACCAATTCATGACACATAACCATTAACCAATTAACCATTATATTTCGGTCGGTTATGGTTAATTCGGTTATTAACCAATCCAATAAATTAAAATTTAATATTTTTTATAATTTTTAATTAGTAGAATTATATATGATGTAGGTCGGTTCTACCGATTTTTTCGGAACGTTTCAACCAATCGAACCACTAACGCATTAAATTTTTTGGATCACTAATTCGATCACATATCTGATTCTAAAAATACTGATTCTAACTAACATTTGATTAAATATATTTATATTTAATTACATGCGAGAGAAATATTTTTTAAACTCTCGATGATTGTCACGGCCTCAGATTTCCTTCCAAAACCTGCCATGTTAGAAATTTTAAGGGTCACGAATCCACCACGATGCAAAATCTACACATTTGAAATTTTATGTATTTTTACCTTTAAATTCTTGAGAGAAATTAAAATGAGTCAAAACCAAGCTGTTAATGCAGCTTGTCATTTGAATTTTATCAATTTTATTTTCGGGTAGTATTATCAAATCAATATAACTACAACCAATTGAGAGTTTACATGCAGACTATCTTAACTCTAAAAAATTAAAGGATTCGCACACGCTAATATATATATATATGGTTTAATTTCGGTTAATCGGTCGGTTCGGTTATACGAATCTCATAACCGTAACCGAACCGAATAACCGAAAAAGTTAAAAATTTTAACCGCAATAACTAAATTAACCAAACCGTAATAAAAAAATGGGTCGAAACGGTTCGGTTAATCGATTAAAACCGATTAATGCACACCCCTAAATGCAAATGATAATAATTTTTATATAGGACACGTGCATGCAAGTTTCAAAAATACACATATGATAATGATAGACATTAATAAGCTTATATTATAATGAGTTGTATACAAAAACTTATTATAATAATGATAGACATTAATAAGCTTATATTATAATGAGTTGTATACAAAAACTTATTATTATTTTTTTTTAGAAGATGAATTTATTCATAGATAAAAATATCATAAGAATGTAATTACACAGCCTTAAATACTCGAATACAAATTTAAAATATCCTAAAACTCAAGCTAAGTTAGGATGAAACCTAACAAGTAAAAATAATTTATGTATTATATGTTTCCCGTAACTAATAGGAGTACATATATTCACATATAAAAACTACTAAGGTACATGAGAAATTATGGGATCGACATGTTCTCACCTCAGCCTTAAGCAATGTCGGTGACATATACTCATAACTAGAAGTGAACCAACATGATACATAGATTGTACATAAACTATTACAACATTATACAATTAATTTAGTACATAACAAAACAGATATATGAGACTGTACAAATGTCTTGAAAAATCCCGTAGAACTCCATTCTTCGCATACAAAGTCAGATCTACCCATTTTGCATGCATCAAATATTTTGTATGTTAAAGAAAAAACTATTATTCTTGCAAAACATAGAAAACATAGATCAACAGATCTTATAAACAAAATCCACATAAAAATCAAATGAAAAAAATTAAAAAAAGAAAGGTTGCCAATTGATTTATCGGAAGAAACTTTTCGGTGAACCATTGGCGACCTAGGGAAACATGGTAAAAGAGGAAGCAAGAGCACAGACAGAGAAGGAAAAAAGGAGAGGGAAAGAAGAGATGAGAAGGGAAGAAAAAGGAAGAAAGCAGAAAGAAATAAACAGAAAAGTGCGAAGGGAGGAGAAAGAAAGAGAAACGTGAAAGAATGAGAAGGAGAAGGGGAAAAGGGGGGTTTGTGAAGGCCCTTGCCGCCACCACAAGAATTGTAGTGGTGGCAGGAAAACAAGAAAAATTAGGATTTTTCCAGAGAAAAGACAGAGTTTTTAGCTATGTGATTAGTGCGGTATACAAAATCTTATTCAGTCACCGTCAATTAAATATCAAATTAATTTGAAAAATGAAAACAATTTCATCATGGGAATGGGTATCTTTGCTAAGGTTTAATAATAAGTATGAAAATTATCATATTTCTACGTGAAAATAGACGAAAATTTAATTAAATTCAAAAACAAAATTATAACTATTTTTTCATTCGAAAAATTTTAAAGTGTATAAAATTCCTCTCTCACAATATGTCTATTCAATTAGTTTACGTTATCGGTAAAAAAAAACAAATCATATTAGTAACCACCACTTACAACTTTTGGCCAATTCTAACCCGTCCTCATCTTTGAATCCACACTCTGAAACTGGATTTATGGTCCAAAACTTGTGACCTCGCGCCATTGGTGTGCAGCAATACTCTGGTTTCGGTTTATTTTGGGTTTATTTTGATTAAAAGTTGATTATTATTCAAAACATACGTGTTTTGATTCAGCTTGTTAAATGATTATAATACTCCTATTACGTCGGTAAATATTTAACACAGTTAATGTCATGGTGGAGATTGATATAATTCTCATAACAAAACTTGAGATGGAAAAATGATTAATTTAAAAGTCTTTGAGTTTGATTAAATTTTCACATATTTTCAGGTGGAAAATGATAATATCTCTTATAATTAAATTGGTACGGAATAATGACTAAAATTTACACAAATAAGATATTATATTGTTGGCTACAGAATTGTTTGGTCGGCATAAAGAGTACATGTAAGGTTCAAACCTCTTAGAACCAAGTCTCCAGTCGTGCCTTCAATCTCAAGTAATCGCTAGGTCGTATGGTAACTGTTAGGTTGTATTCCCCGGTATGACTTGCTATTGCGATAACCGTTGAGATCGTGCTCCATGTAGGTTCTTTTATTTGTGATAACCAGTGGAGAAGTGTCCTAATTCATTCAATTGTTAAACCACGTTTATGTAACTACTCCACGGTTTGGTTATTGCTTGGCTGGTTGGGTGATTTGGCTGTCTGGCCGATTGGATGAATTCTTCGACATGCCGATTGGGCGACCTGACCTCTTTCATTCAGGACAAACTTTGTCCATGATTTGGTCGGACGATGTCATCTTCGGTATTGTTTCTGACGTCATTTAACCTTTATAATTTTGGTTATCAACATAAACATTCAAAGATTAATATAAATAATCATTAATCATTAGCCTGTTGTGCTCCTCGTTGTGACTTGTCTTTGCGATAACCGTTGAGATCGTGCTCCATATATGTTTATTATTTGTGATAATCACTGGAAACGTGTCCTAATTCATTGAATCGTCAAACCACGTTTATGTAACTACTCCATGGTTTGGTTATTCCCTGGCTGGTTGTGTGATTTGGTTGTCTGGTCGATTGGACAATTTGTTTGACAGGCCGATTGGGCGATCTGACCTCTTTCATTCAGGACAAACTTTGTCCATGACTTGGTCGGGCGATGTCATCTTCGGTATTGTTTTTGACGTCATTTAACCTTTATAATTTTAGTAGTACTCAACATAAACATTCAAATATTAATATAAATAATCATTAATCATTAGCCTATTGGTACCATTGATATATTATAAGTACCTATGTAATGAGACAATATTAGGATTCGAACTTTGAACTTCGTAAAAAATGAAGATTTCTTACGAGAACAAAATCATGCGGGAAACAAATGAACTCACACCTACGTGTTCAAATCCAACTATGGTAACCAAAAAAAAAAAAACCTCTTCAATAATAATTAATCACTTTATATTGGAATCTCAATTAAATAAAAGCTGGCTTTCACATTTAGTTGCCTAAGAATTTAGTCTTAGATTCTAACGACTTTTCAATGCTTAAAATTTTTTATGGTCTTCTCTAGCCTATACAAAGTACATTTTTTTCCCAATGAAATTAAGGCATGTGGTTGTAGCAACATATAATAACTTAAAAGGTAATAATTGAATCTCAATAATTTATAAATAAAACATTATATATATTTAAAAAGCTAAAAATGAAGAAGAATAGAATTATTATTATATGGCCCCAATTAGGGCATGGATGGTCCCTTTGATCTTAATTATGAGAAGTAGGGCATCCCATCTATTAGTACAACACACCCATTGGATAGGGACATTTTTTTATGGACCTAACATCAAAGGACTCTCTTATGATTTTATCACCTATGATTTAATAAAAGACTATCATCCACCCAATCCAATCGCATATTCTTTTCCCATGACACTGTCTTTTCTGTCAAATAATTAATAGCTAGCCAAATCATATCAAGAAATTGGCAAAAATTTGAAGTCAATGGAGATTAATTAAAAGAGCAAGTGCCTGACATGGTAAATTTGTTGCCATTTTTATGTGAATTATTAAACCCATTTCCCATTTATTTCTCCCTGATGAATTAAAATTCAACTCACACCATTCCTCATTGTTCCTTCCTTCCTTCATATATTATTTATGTTTATACCATTATTTTTGTTCTTCAAAAGCTTTTCATAAAAAACATAACATACATGCTTAAATAATTTTGAAATCCTTAAATCGAACTGGTCTAACTTCAATTTGATTCGTCTTCTTTTTATTCGGATATGTTCGATTTATACTTTTATTGGTTCAAGTAGTTTTGTTTTTGAAAAAACCATTGGGATTCTATTCACAAAAAATCAAACCGAATCAAAAATTGTCCACCCCTATCACACATGTATTGTAACAGAAGAATTTATTTTTCTTAAAAAAAAAAAATCTCTTCATTTTTTTTTGATGACCCGGAAATCACCTGGACCGAACCCTTCGGGCTCAAGCCAGCTGCGCAAACCGGGGGCCCAATGCGCAGCCCCAACGCACCACACCAGGTTTAGTAAGGGTGTAGCACAAGTGAGGAATCAAACCTTGGTCCCGGAGAACCACAGACACAAACCTCACCACCCCGCTAGTGCCCCTGGAGGCTAAAAATCTCTTCATTTTGCATAGCATATTTTCCCGTTAAATTTCAGAAGCGACCACATTAAATAAGTCTTGACAAACATATATCATTATATTCCCCAAGCTCTTCATAATATAATATTACAAGAGGAATGCGCAAATTTCTTCTCTCAATGAAGTTAATTAAATTTAATTAATTTGAAGTTCATAAGCATTAATTAGTACAAGGTTAGGAGATCACGAACAATCTATAGCCTTTTAAATTTGACATGCATGGGATGGGAGCTTCTCTCTCGCGCAGCAACCCCCCAAAAAAACAAACAAACCCTAAATTTAATCCCCTCCCTGCCGCCTGTCAGATATAATGTGCCAGGTTGCATGAATCTTTCTCTCAAAGTTTCATTAGTCTTTTTTATTCTCATCCTTTTCTCCTGCTCTCAGTTCTTTCATCTTCTTTATTCTCTCCATTTCTATTTCTTTTCTCTTCCTCAGTTTTTTTTTTTTTTTTTTTTCAGATATGTGTTTTTCTTTATTTTTGTTACCCAGATTTTTATTGATATGTGGATCCACCTATATGTGATGGTAGATTTTCAATTTTGTGTTAGATTTTTGTTTTTGTTTTTACAAGAATAAAGTTTTCTTTTCATCCGTCGATAGAATATCTGTTCGAAGAAGATGATAGATCTAATGTTGAAAGTGGAGATTGAGTTTGAAGCTTTCTCATCAGCTTAATTATTTTCCTTGTAATAGAATATTATATATGAATTGTTGTAAAAGTTTATGTTGTATATATTGTATATGTATTTTCAATAATTGCTCCGGGCTCCATATTAACAAAGGTAGGACATTCATGTAGGGGTGGCAAATTCGTTTAATCGTTCGATTCGCTTTAAAGCGAATACGGGTTTGAAAAATGGATTAATTCAATTCGATTCGTTTATTAAACGAATCGAATACGAATTTAAGCTCATTAATTCGTTTATTCGTTTATGATTCGTTTTATTTTTTTATTTACTAGTTCTTGTTATTTTTCAATTAAGATTCGAGAAATTATAGCTAATTACAATATAAAAAGTAATATTTTCGATATTTGGTGATATATTTTTAGTAAATTTAGTAATTACATATTACAGATGTATATATTTATGAAGAATTAATGTAAATCTAGTGGGGTAAATTATTTTATTAAATAATATCATGACTAAACGAATATTCATATTCGTTTCGTTTAATAAACGAATCGAATACGAATTCATCATATTTTAATTCAATTCATTTATGATTCGATATAAATTCGATTCGTTGATTCGTTTTGCCACCCCTACATTCAGGTCAATCCATAAAGTCCTCCAATTTTTTGAGAAGATTTCAGTGTGAGTACGACTCTCAATCCGAATAATTTTAGGAAATGAGCAATATGCGATTTATGTTGTTAGACTTCTAATTAACTATATTTGATTCTTAAAATTTCCTAAATTTATAATCAAGTCCAAATAATCATATATAGACAACTTTATAATGTTTTAATTAATGAAATCTTTTTTTTACCTTAAAAAAAAAAAATTGACATGCGTGTAGTTTAATTTATTGAGAGGAATTGTAGACGGGTTGATGGTGACTCATCCCAAAGTTGCCACAACCAACTCACTTCACAGTGATGCCAATCATTTCATGTATCTAGAAAAGTGTTGACGTGTTATATTTTATTATAATTTTTTATATTTTATTATAAAAATATTGAGAAATAATAAATGAGTATAAAAAATATTGAGTTGTAATATTTTATTATTATTATAAAATATATTATTTTATAAAAATATAATAATAAAAATTATAATATCTTATAAATTTAATATTTTTAAAAAATATAATAATAAAATATTACAATGTGATCATTTATTATTTTCTAAAAAAGAAAACTACAAAAATGGCAATCAAAGTAAATTCCTCCACAATTAAGGCTAATTTAACCTATCTGTTGTTGTCTGAAAATATGCACCAAAATCAAGTCACTGAATCGGCAACAAGGCAGAAAAATTGCACACACGCACACGCTCTCTCTCTCTCTGTAGTTTTTTCAGTGGTATAAAAAATGACAGCAAAAATTAATGTCAGTTGTTTTTTGATTGATCGGAGAGGAGAGAGAGAGAGTGTGAGTGAGTGAAATAAGGTGGCTAGCTAGCTATCTACCAGAAGTCCTTTTAGTAGTACTTGTTCTACTAGTAGCAGTTTTTGCTTCATTGCTTTAGAAGCTCCACCACCACCACCACCACCACTATTTTAAAGAAATCAAAGTCCAAAAAGCTTACCACCTCCAGGATCCATACATAGCTCTAATTATTATAATATATATTCTCTGCAAATATCTATATATACCCACTTTAATGCAGCTTTAGGTAACTGTTGTACATGCTGTTCATCTAGTAGCTTGTTCTGTTTTCTTAGGACAGGCAATTGTTTTGAGCTTGTCATCATCAGTTTTAAGGATCTTGGTCTGTCTAAAATCTCATATTTAGGCTAGATTTGGAACTTTCTGTCTTTTTTTTTTTTAAAAGGTGAGATCAGCAGTGAAATGTGGGGTTAAGTTATTGAAGATCGTGGGATGAGGATTTTGATTCATAGGTCAAAACTTGTGTGGGGGGAGATAAGAGGAAGCATATGAAGCTGAAATCGTTTGTGTTTAGTAACAAAACCGGTTTCGGTTGATGGCATCATTGTGAATTAATTGTCTTTTGTTAGGTTTCAATGAAATGTCATGTTTTATAATACTGGGCTGGCTGTTGTAGCTTCTGCTAAAGTTTTCAATTAGGTGAAATTTTTGTCAATCTTGTATCGGTTGATGACTTGTTGAAGAGGGAAAGAGGAAAGTGAAAGCATGGGAGGGCAGGAAGTGATACCGTGCTTTGGGTATATTTTTGACTGAGTTTGCTTAAAGATTATAATTTTTCTGGATCTTTAGCTTAGCTTGTGGGATTCAAGTTGGATTTGAAGTTGTTGAAACTTGCTGAGAAAATGAGGCTCTGTTCAGCTGGCTCCAGTCCCCAACCCCAAGAAGGTATGCTTGTTGCTCTGGAACCTGTCCCCTGTGCTTTCTTTTTCTCATGTTTAGGCCCTTGGGGTATTCGATTGCATGTACTTATTTTTCAGTATTTTATACAAAGGGAACTGTGAACTTTAAGTGGATCTTTGGAAACTTTTAGTATATTTCTTCATGAAAATTTTTGAGGCCTTTTAATAAAAATTTTCAGGAGAGAAGAGGGTTTTGAACTCTGAGCTTTGGCATGCTTGTGCTGGTCCTCTGGTTTCTCTTCCTGCTGTTGGAAGTCGTGTTGTTTATTTCCCTCAAGGCCACAGTGAGCAGGTTGGTATTTTTTGAATGAAGAATCAATCATATGACTTCTCTACTTTTAATCTGAGACATATGGAGTTGTTTTGTGATGCATCTGTTTCTTAATTTAAACTTTAAAATGATCAATATTTTGGTTTTTCTCCAAGAAGTCCTCTAATTAGAGTTCATTGTGAATTGGGAGCAAGGTGGCTGATTATTCCTGATGTTGAGCAATTTGCATGAGGCCATGTCTTTTAATTTAGTTCTGTCGCGACATGATGTTACTTTAGTAGCCATTTGAACTTGCTGCTCTTATATCCGCTCCATAGAACAATTGTTTTGTAACATCTTCTGGTCTTGTTTTAGAAATTGGTTATGATATTGTGATCCTGTCCCCCTTTTATGTCCCAGTGCCTGTTTCTGGTTAGAATTGTCATTTCTTCTGGATAAGTGTCACTATGGAGTTATTTTTTTAAGGTTTTTTTTTTACAGATTCTCCTTTATGATTTTGAATGATGCATCAAAATGAGATATGGTAGTCTACAATCAACCTTGATTCTTCTCAAATTACATCTCCCTTTTTATCTAATAATCTTCTTTGCAGGTGGCTGCGTCAACCAACAAGGAAGTGGATGTCCATATCCCTAAATATCCAACCCTACCTCCACAACTTATCTGTCAGTTGCACAATGTGACCATGCATGTAAGGATGTTTTAATTCTTTTATTTTAAGATTTTTGACATTACTAGTCACTAAAGGCTCAAAATTTTGTCAACTTCAGGCAGATGTTGATACAGATGAAGTATATGCACAGATGACCTTACAGCCACTGAGCCCAGTATGCTATTTTGTTGGGTTTGTGTTTTCATTTGCTAGTTTTTATGACTGCTTCACATGTTGATAATACCCTCTTGTGTAGCAAGAGCAAAAGGAGGCATACCTCCCTGCAGAGTTGGGAACCCCCAACAAACAGCCAACAAATTACTTCTGTAAGACTTTGACAGCCAGTGACACAAGTACTCATGGAGGATTCTCTGTTCCTCGCCGGGCAGCGGAAAAGGTTTTTCCTCCATTGGTGAGTCTTCTTCATGACTTTGGATATTACCAGCCGTTTTTAAGTGCTCCCAAGGCTTGAGAACTTGTGTATTATTTTCTTGAATCACTATTGATTTGCAGGACTTCTCCCAACAACCTCCAGCTCAAGAGTTGATTGCGAGGGATCTGCATGATAATGAATGGAAATTTAGACATATATTTCGAGGTAAATTTTCAAGGATAACATTTTGTTTTATGTGATGTCTTTCACACCCTCTTTCCTGGTCTTAGAAAATGACAACAAGGAAGAACCTATGTGCTCTATCAAATTGAGTGGAAAATGGTTGGCCGGTAGATGGTTATGAAAATATTTTATTGTTGAGCATTATTGCTTCGAACCCCCCGACTTGCTAAGGGCTTAGAATTATTTTAAAAGAAGCTAGTTTTATACCCTCATTGAAATAAACAGCAACAGTTTCGTGATAATTATGACCTCTCTTCATGCAGGCCAGCCCAAAAGGCACCTCCTTACAACTGGATGGAGTGTGTTCGTTAGCGCTAAAAGACTTGTTGCTGGTGACTCCGTGCTTTTCATTTGGTAGACGGCTAGTTAATTCTCTAATATTTATCTTTCCTGACCTAATTTTCTAATTCCATCACGACAGAACTATAATAGTTTTTTCCTCTGTGTGCGTGAGTTGAACTTTGGGATGATTATGCTTTATTTGGACAGTTTTGGCTATCGAACTTGCATTTCTTCTTGGATACACATCAAAAGCATGGGAAGATATTTATTCCAATTGAATTTGAATAATGTGCGTGGTCTTCTGCGAGTTTTAAATAACAAATCCCTTGATGTTCCTTCTAACAACAATTTCATCTCATTGCATTTGCTTTGTGAGTGGGTACCAGAATGGTGTGCAGTTACTCTCATTTTTTTTATCTAGACTCTTTAGCATATTGGTATGGTAGAAATATTAGAAAATTATAACTATATGCTATGTGGTATTTTCTCATGTTCGGACAAATATATGTTTCTTTTATTAGGAATGAGAAGAATCAATTACTCCTTGGTATCCGCCGTGCTAATCGACCACCAACTGCGATGCCTTCATTGGTATTATCAAGCGATAGCATGCACTTGGGGCTTCTTGCTGCTGCAGCTCATGCAGCTGCAACAAATAGCCGTTTTACCATATTTTATAACCCAAGGTTTGGCCCGTGCATGTTAACAGAATTTAAAAACTTTTGATCTATTGTGTTTAACTTCATACCATCTTTCATTCAGGGCTAGTCCATCAGAGTTTGTGATATCCCTGGCCAAGTACGTTAGAGCAGTCTATCACACACGTGTTTCTGTTGGCATGCGCTTTAGGATGCTGTTTGAAACAGAAGAATCAAGTGTGCGTCGGTAGGTATCAGACTTTTTGTCATTTATGTTATTTGTTTCGTTTGTGTTTTTTGCTATTTTGTTTCTGAGATAACTTCTAAATTCCAGGAGTCACTCTTGGAGTTGAAGTGCTTGCTCTTTTATTTGACCATCCATCTAATGGTTTTGTCAATCATCTAATGGATAATTTCTGCTGTCTAATATTTTTATGCAGCTACATGGGCACGATAACTGGCATCAGTGACTTAGATCCTGTTAAGTGGCCGAATTCACATTGGCGATCAGTCAAGGTTTTTCTATTCCTCATTTGTTTGTCATATCTTTTTTGTTAATCGTAATGAACTATAACTCGATGAATGCAGGTCGGCTGGGACGAATCGATTGCTGGGGAGAGGCAGCCAAGAGTCTCTCTTTGGGAGATTGAACCATTAACCACATTCCCAATGTATCCATCTCCATTTCCGCTGAGGCTTAAGCGACCATGGCTAGCGGGACTGCCAACTTTTCATGGTATTTTTGTCTACTGCTTTCCTAGACTATAATGCAGATCAGTTAACTTCCAACATTTGTCTTTCAATTCCGATTCCCTTCTTTTTATTTCCTAACCTCCATCCCTGCTTTATATGGACATCAAGAGCTAATTTTCAAATCATTTTGCTCTAAGGTATCAAAGATGATGATCTGGGAATGAATTCTCAACTTATGTGGCTCCGAGGAGATGGAGATCGTGGAATGCAATCTCTAAACTTTCAGGGACTAGGAGTTACGCCATGGATGCAGCCAAGGCTAGATGCTTCAATGCTTGGCTTACAAAATGACATGTACCAAGATATGGCTGCTGCTGCTGCACTTCGTGAGATGAGAGCTGTAGATCCTTCAAAACCCAACGGTACATCCCTTCTGCAATTCCAGCAACCCCAAAACCTCCCCAGTAGAACTTCTGCTATGATGCAGTCCCAGATGTTACAGCAATCTCATCCTCAGCAGACATTTCTTCAAGGTGTTCAAGAAAACCAACATCAATCTCAGTCCCAGGCTCACAGCCAATCTCACCTACTTCACCCACAGTTGCTGCACTCACACTCTTTCAATAATCAACAGCAGCAGGAGCCGTCTTTGCCACAACAACAACAGCAACAGGTTGACCATCAGCAGATTACGAGCGCTGTCTCTTCTCTGTCACAGTTTGCTTCAGTCTCCCAATCCCAGGCACCACCATTGCAAGCTATCTCTTCACTCTGCCAGCAGCAGAGTTTCTCTGATTCAAATGGGAATGCCGTAACGAACCCTATTGTTTCTCCTCTGCACAGTCTCCTGGGTTCATATACCCAGGATGAATCATCACACCTGCTTAACTTGCCTATAAGCAATCCCATGATACCATCCCCTACTTGGCCTTCTAAGCGAGCAACATTTGAATCTCTTTTTTCTTCAGGAGCTCCTCAATTTGTTCTTTCCTCCATGGAACAATTGGGGCCACCTCATACAAATATCTCTCAGAATTCTATTTCATTGCCCCCTTTTCCTGGTAGGGAGTGTTTAATAGACCAGGAAGGGAGTGCTGATCCACAGAACCATCTTTTATTTGGAGTTAATATAGAGCCCTCATCTCTTCTGATGCAGAATGAGATCTCAAGCCTTGGGGTAGTTGGGAGCAAGAGTGACTCCACAACTGTACCCTTTACTTCTAATTATACGAGCACTGCAGGCACTGATTTTTCTGTTAATCCAGCAGTTGAGCCTTCCAGTTGCATTGATGAATCGGGTTTCCTGCAGTCTCCAGAAAAGGTGGGCCAAGTAAACCCACCCAACAAAACCTTTGTTAAGGTTAGTTCCTTTTTTTACTGTAGTTACACCAGTTTCTCATATTATCTGATCTTTTGGTGGCCTTGTGCTATGTTTCCTCATTGATCTCAATTTTTGTTTCACTGATAGGTTTACAAGTCGGGGTCCTTCGGTAGATCACTGGATATCACCAACTTCAGTAGCTACCATGAGCTACGCAGTGAACTTGCTCGCATGTTTGGCCTTGAAGGCCAGTTGGAGGACCCCCTGAGATCAGGCTGGCAGCTTGTATTCGTTGACCGGGAGAATGATGTACTCCTCCTCGGTGATGACCCCTGGCCGTAAGTTCTAAACTTGTTCCCGAAATGGAACTTTGTGCAAATACTTTTTGTAGGAATTTACTTGCTTAAAGTGTAAGACTGAAGTTATGGTTTTGACCATTGGATAATATAACTTTTTGGCATCTTAGGTGGAAATTTTGGGAACAAGGGAAGGAAAGAAGTAAAACCTGAGAGAATAATTTAGTGAAAGAAGAAAGTGGAATCTTCTTTATGTTTTGGCTTCATTACTTTTTGATAATTAAAGGATTATGTGATTCCACATTATGTTATTTTCTTCTTTATTTGGAGATCCCATATGTTTATTTCTGTTTCTTGTCGGCTTGCTATTGATGTGTTTTATGTTTATATGCCAGGGAGTTTGTAAACAGTGTGTGGTGCATCAAAATACTCTCACCACCGGAAGTGCAGCAAATGGGTAAACGCGGCATAGAGCTTCTGAATTCAGTTCCAATTCAGAGGATCTCCAACAGCAACTGTGATGATTACACAACCAGGCAGGACTCGAGAAATCTGGGCACTGGTATGACTCCATGGGGTCATTAGATATCTGATCAATTTAACCAGTTAAGATAAGCATCTGTTTTAATCCACGTAAGGTTAGTGAGAGGCTAGCTTCTTCTAGCTTAAAGTTGATATGTAAGCTAATACTGTAATTATAAGATATATTTTCTCAATTAGTAGCTAATATATAAGATATATTTTCTCAATTAGCTGCTATGAAATATGCAAAATCAATATTTATCAGGAGACTTATTTTGTGA
This sequence comes from Zanthoxylum bungeanum, assembly GCA_019454045.1. Taxonomy (NCBI): domain Eukaryota; kingdom Viridiplantae; phylum Streptophyta; class Magnoliopsida; order Sapindales; family Rutaceae; genus Zanthoxylum; species Zanthoxylum bungeanum. The sequence continues at coordinate 99,447 of SKCR01029069.1, read as the reverse complement.
TGATAGCTGTTTTCCCTTTATTTATTATAAGTAGCTATTGATTTATAATGAGCTTCCTTAAGGTTTGCATGCTTACGTAGTTTTAATGTGGACAGAGATTTTGAAATTGGGAGTAGACAAGTGATGGAAACGTTTCTAGTGATTCTAGTGCCATGTGATTTGTCTCTATGATAGCAATTGGGAAAAAAATAAAGAAGAAGCTCTTTCTTAAACAATATTCATGCCAAAAGATCCAAGACTTAGCTTGTGTTCTTAGTTTTGGCAAAATGAACATAACCCCACTTTTTACTGTCACTTAAAATCATGTTTGTCACCACTGCCATGATGGTCCAAGTGGTCTCATACTTGTTTAGTTCTCTGCATTTTTTGTTTATCTTGACCTGTTTTAGATTAAGTGGGAGTTTTCAGAGAGATTTTTGGTCTGAGGGAGGAATATACAGTTTAATTTCTCAGAATTGTCATTTTCGAATCATTTCCAGTAAATGTACAAAAGTGGCCTTAAAACAGTAGGCCCCATTGATGTCGGTGGGGTTTACAGAAAATTCTAAATCTTAGATAGGAAATTGAGATAATCTACTATTTAGTATGAGATTCGGAATAAAAAATCATCTCAAATAAAAATTACACAGGATTTGGGTTGAGATTCGTGACAAAAAATCACCATGAATCCCAAAATTTAGCTAAAAATTTCTGAATTTCAATCAAAATTCATGATTCTGAACTATTTAATTCAAGATTCAGGATGATTTTTAATTTCAAGACAAGTGAATACCAAATTGGAAAGGGACTTTCCGAATGCCAGATGTCGGTAGCCAACACATGCGAGACACATTTAAATATTTTCTTCCTCCCACCTCTCCAAAATCTGTATAATCTTTACAAACACCATCCAATATGGGCTTGATATTTGGGTTGTGTTGAAATATTTTAAATGAATAGCTTAGTTTCATTTAATAAATCTTTTTGAAACCACTGCTAAACCACTCATTCTGAACTTAAACAATTCTGGACATAAACGGAATGACCTAATATGCTAAGACTGAAGCATTGACAAATAGGAAACCTACTTGTACATCTTTTGACAGCTTATGTATAATATCTCACTATATTCATCATCAAAGAAAAAAATATATACTTGATGAAAAAAATATGCACCATTGAAGTTTGCAAAATGTGCACATTTCATTAATAATAATACAGGACTCATCAACGTAAGCAACAACAGACACTTGGTTGCTGATTGAGAGTAGAAAAGATACCGCTTGATGCTCAATGGGGTTGATGAGCTTTTTCTTTTTCATGACAACCAACCACAGCAGGTGAAATGGGACTTTGGCATCCGTCCTGTTTGGCGAATACATTCTGCTTGCGCTGAGGTTCTTTCTGCATCTCGGTTTTTTCTTGCTTCGGCTGCTGCACGTTTTTCTTCTGATCTTTGCCTTGCCATTGCAATCTTTTTCACCATCTTTGCTTCAGCTTGTGCTCTCATTTGTTCAACTTCAGCCTGAAAGAGTTGCATGGATTTTAACAAATTTTTTGATCTATTTCATCACTATATAATGGATAGGTATAGTAATTTCTTGACTAGATATTGACAGTGAATGTGGACTTTGAACTACCTCTATTCTCCGCATTTCTGCTTCCAGTTTTGCTTTCCGCCGACTTTCCCATGCTTGGATTTTGATTTCTTCACGTTTAAATCTGAATAGTAGATACAATTATGTCAAATTAAGATGGGAATTACAGCAGAAAGTAAGTCCAGATGTTGGTTCCTCCAGCAATATTGCTTTGAATTAAGCTAAACAATGTGGGGTTTAGAAATGAAACCTTGCTGTGTGTTTAGATTTTTCAGCTTCCTCCCATGCGGCGGCACGTTTTTCAAATTCTACCCGTTCAAGCTCCTCCATATCAGCATTCTCAACAGAAGAGCTCTTCTTTCCTATGTCATCTTTACTAGCCCAAACAGCAATGTTCCTCTTGCCAAGTTGGACACCAAGAGCCACAATTTCTCTCCTTGTCTTTTCCTTTATTTCTTGCTCTGACAAATCCCTTTTGCTGTTTTCCACTGGCTGCTGTAATTCATCATCTCTAGTTTGCTCCATCGGAGTGGATGCTGGCACCTGTCCCCTAGGAGTTGATGGAATTGAAGAAGTTGGGCTTCGGAGTGGAGTAGTTGCCCCAACAGGCGTGGCGGTCCTTGAAGGCTCTTGACTTGCCACTGGGGTCATTTCCGTTCCCATGTCTCTCATACAGACTGATCTTATGGCAGGAACAACTGCATCATAAAATCATATATTCAGAAAAATCAATTGACATTAAAAAAATATGGAAATGCTGCTTTTTTGCAGACCAAGACAATCAAATAGGATTTGCACAACATACATTTCAGAGTGCATACTCAGCAAGAACAGATTGTGAAAGGAAAACGAATCATTCGAATAATCAACATATACTAAATTTCTGGAAAGAATTATAACCTATCCTCAGCACTTTTAGATCATTTTATCTTGAAGAAAGCAAGAAATATGTTTTTGACGTTAAAATTAAATGGTGTCCAAATATGATTCAGGAAACAATCAATTTTCCTGATTCCTAGCTATTGAAGTCGAAGCTCATAGAGGGCAATAATCAAGAATCATGCAAATTTTGTTCGGGTCCCAAGTTTACCTGATGAACCTTTCGTACAAGTTAACTCTGTTTGACCCACTTCCTCCGAATCCTTACTCTGAGTGCACGCATCAGTTAATGCATTACCACCATGTGCTTGATGAGTCCCAGAAGGAACAAAAGAGAACTTCTCAAAAGCATGTGATGCGGTTTGGCAGAAATCTACCCGCTTGGTATCAGCTGCCCGGACAACTGATGGCTTATGATCATACGTCACATACTCAGGAACAACTCTCACCATATTAGTTGCTGGCAGCCTATTAGCTTGGTGGTGTGAAGCATTTTTCTTAGAATAATTAGCTTGTACAGTTTGCCTATTCATTATCCATTTTTCAGCATCATTCCACTTTGACGGCATAGGTCTTGAGAATGATCTTGCCATGTGATTCTGCATTGATCTTTCCCCTTTATGAAACTCGAAGCTAGAGGAACTAGCATTACTATCGTAATCAAGATACTCATCTTCATACATTCTCATTGGGTGAATTGCACTCAAATTACCACCATCACCCTTTGACAGTTGCTGCATTTTAACTCGACCCATATCAGTGTTATCCCTCGGCTGGAAAGAAGTGTGTTCACCTTGGCTGTCGCCCAAAACTACTTCGCTCCCTCCTTTCTCAGATGCAACTTCTAAACTTGGAGCTGCAACTACAAGGAAATGTCTAAATCAATATACTCTGTTCAGCTCAAAAGATCCTAACACACTAAAATACAGCAGTTACAAAGTTATCTCAACTAAGGACTTGGATTCAGAAGTGATTTTTTTTTTTTTATAAAATTGTCTTATATGTAATTGAATCTCAATCGTTCACGTGACAGAAGATTATAAAAAACTTAATAACTCAACTCAATACTAAATCCAAATACCTCAATTAATTTTGAAAGCACTAAAAGCAAACAAAAATGATAGTCTGGTATATGAGGCTTCCCACAACTTACCGCTACTTATTTGCAAAAAGACTGTTTCCGCGAGAAAGCAGTTAAAGCAAACAATACTTAAAAATCAATTTGAAACTGACCTTCATGGTCAAAATCTCCATTATTGGAGGCTAATAAGCTGTTATTGACAAACTCAGAATCGTCGAGCTTGGAAGGAGATGTCCTTGCAGAGTTACTGTTTGATCCATCCTTTTTTCTATTATGATGGGGCCCAATCAGCTTCATCCTTAGCTTACTTGGAGAGATTATACCAGTCTGCAGCAATCAAGCCATAATTTTTTTTTTTAAAAAATAAAATAAAATTAAAGCCATAAATTATGACCAAAAAAGAAAAGGTTAAAGACTTGGTGAGATTTTTATTGAAACCAATACAAACTCAATAATTACATCATCAAATTTGCAAATTTAACATGCCACTGTATTTAAATTTAACAAACAAACTCTAAAAAAACTCAAAATGGAGGAGGAAACAAAATTGCTACCCCAGTGAAAGCACCAGTATGTTATAAAGAAACCCAGAAAGCCAAGGGGCCAAAAAAAGAAAAAAGAAAAAAGAAAAAAGAAAAAACTAAGCGGTGGGATTTCAATTATGCTTCTGCTTCAGTGGGTTACCTGAAGTTTGTGAATCCTCTCGTACTCCATTAGATCTCTGAACTCAAGAACTGACTGTACCTTATCTCTATGTGAAAAATGAAGCTGAGCAAAGAGCCAAAAGACCCAGAAAGATGAAAGAAGCTAAGAAAGAGAAGGCTGAACGCTTATTTATTTTATTTTATTGGAAGCTCAAAACTACTGAATCAAGGCTTCTGTTTTTGAGTGTTACATGTAACGACGAGATAGTACATTATATTTCGGATATATTTATCATCTCGCTCAAGTTGAGTTACACGACAGAGTTAGAAAGTGACCACTGTTTTTGTAATAAATAAATTTTATTTAACTTCTCTTTCATTTTTGTACTCCCAATAGTTACAGTAACCCCTCTCTGATCTTCCCACGTCATCTCCTTTGACCGCCGGTTCAGTGGTCCCATTCTTACTTGGCTAAATCTATGTTGGACACGTGGTATTACGTATACACATAACAACTTAATAATATATTATCACATTATATTTAAATATTAAAAAATAGTAATGATAACATAACTGTAATTAAATTTATCACATAATATCAGTATTTTACATTGAAACTATTTTCAACAACATAATATCATAGTATGTGAATATAAAAAATTGTAATTATATATTTATATTTAATATAATTCTATATGTCATATATTATTGTATTAAGACGATCTTTTAGATGCTCCAACCGATTTATTTCCATTTTTTTTCCCTGCAAATTGTCTTTAAGTTTTTAACCTCTCTCACAGTAAAAGTTTATGAAGAGTTTAAAATTTATTCTTTATTTTTTTTGAATTTTGACCTAAAGAGTTGAAGGATTGGACAAATTTCAAAATTGTATTTTGACGTAGTTTGAATTTAAGTGTATGTTGATAAAGAGGAGGATGAAACTTGTAAAATTTGCTACTTTAATTTTAATTTAAAGAAAATAAACTATGGGAAATGATTAAGGGCAGGCTTTGGAACAGTGACAATGATGAAAAAGTGGAACTTGATTTACGTATGCATAGTAAAAGTAAATGTTTAATGTGTCATCATCCATCCATCAAATCATAAAATTTACTATCCAAATTCAAAAGAAATTAAATGAAAATAATCACTTACATGGAGATTTTGAAAAAGCTATCCATTTGGTCCAATCAATTTGTTCATGACTTTAATTATCACAAACCAGATTTTCGTATTTATGACTTTGAAGTTTGTCTATGCTTCTGTCATTATTGCCAGTTTGACACATCCATTTCAATTTTTTTTTTTAATAATAAGAATGGTTTTTTCCTCCATTAATATGTACTATGTATAATATGTAGGATTTAATTATTTGTCAAAATGAATTGCAATGTTTATATTTTATCAAAATATCCAATTTTTCTGAAGGAGATTTCGGAGAATCCATCTTCTTCAAAATCTACCCTAATTTTTTTAATTTTTATTTATTTGAAACTTTGGAGAAAGAAATAATTGACTTTAGATCTTCGAAATCTTTAAGGGATTCGAAGTCAATTCTTCGGATCTATGAAGTTTCTAAAATATAAATAGCCGAGGTCTCCGAAGTGAACATAATACAATAAAAAATCTCTGAGTTATCCGTTATTTCTTAAGATATCTGAAGTTGTCTCCGAAATTTTATCTGAATTTCTTTAAGATTTTCGAAGTTTTCTCCGAAGTTCCTAAGATTTTCGACCTATTTTTCGAAGTTAATGGCTGGTCTTGTTCTTTGTTACTTCCCCGACAAAGAAGCATTCAATCGATACCATAATATTTGGAGAACACGTCTTATTGTTAGGGTACATGCAGTAGATATATAAGATATTGTCGGGTATGGACAAATTGACCTATTGCGCGAGATAAGGTGAGACATCATTTTTACTTTAGATGCCCTAATGTATGATCGATTATGTCAAATATTCATTAATAACATCGACCGAGAATCGCTCCGGAGGCACCCATTTCAGTTTTCTACTTGGTTGTTCAGACGAAGATTGGATATTACGTCCAACCTGATATGTGAGGTCTTGGGGTGTCCGATTGTGGAGAATATGCAGTTTGGCCATCATAATGGCTAACAGTACAAAACATGGCTTGATCAGAGAGCTGACATATGTAAGATGGTGGGACCGAGGCTCACAGAACATGAGCACTCCTTGTTTTATAATGGTTGAACCGGAGGCACATCAAGCTAAGCATTCGGCCTACAAAAAATATCATTCAGTTGATCATCGTGCCACGTATCGGTCACTCCAACGAGGTCAATATTTTAGACATCGTCTTGCTAGACTGCATAATTGAGGTAAGAAAATATTATATTAATTAATTAATTTATATAATATACTAGACAAATCCTAAAAATTTATTTTGTTTCTGCAGAGCCATATGGTGGATATAAAAGCTTTTATTATAAGGCATTGGTTCAAGTTAATTGCCATAGTAAGACAGACATTCCATATGGCATGGTTATCACCCGACTATTGCATCATTTCGAGCTCAATTTGGATGATGAGATGGCCTCCTTCGAGCATCCAACGATCATTCATTCATTTAATTCTTTTATTTTGTTTGTTTGATAGGTCGTCGTGCTACGTAGAACCAGTCTTCACAAGTTGATCCTCCTCATCCTCCCCCTCGCTCAGATGGCGCTGGTCCATCTCTCACTTCTTATCATGTAGCTGGTGGTGATCCTATAGTCACTTTATTACGTGATCGCGTCATTTTGATAGAGGAGGCTCGGACGAGGATCGATACAAGACTATGTATGATCGCCTGCAGAGGATGGATCAACATAAAGGAATGGAGGATCAGTATAAGGGAATGGAGGATCGACATAAAGGAATGAAGTGTACATTATATAAGACGTTAGATCTTCAGATGAGGATATCAGCTGAGAGGGATCTTGAGCTTGATGATATACTAATTGATATTAAATTTGATGATGTGTAGTTTCATATATTATTTTCATTTTGATGTATAGTTAACCATTTTTATTTTATTTATAGATGTGATTTTTACATATAAGTCCCAAAAAGGAAAAAAATACAAATCATATATTATATTGTATAAAAACAAACTACAAATCATATATATTGTAAACAAATAAACAAATAATTAAACAAAAATAAAAAAAATAAAAACTTCGGAGATCCGAAAAATTGACTTCAGATTTTCTAAAGACTTCAGAGATCCGAAGTCAATTCTTCGGATCTCCAAAGTTTCAAATAAAAAAATAAAAAAAATTAAAACTTCGAAGAACACATGGTAGACTTCGGATAAAATGGATTCTGAGATATCTACTTCGGAGAAGTTGAATATTTTGGAAAAACGCAAATATTATGGCTCATATTGGTAAATGACAAATCTTTTTTTGGCTAATTTTGTTAATTTCATGTTTTGAAATTTTATGGTGTCTTTATAATTACGAATTAGACGAAGTATCTTAATAAGAAATGATTCTAAAGTGTTAATTTTACATTTTTTTACTTATCATATTTAGAATGAAAATGGTGTAATACATTCTATTTTAGGAATGTAAAATAGGTATGGATGACAATGAGGAGGGGTGAGATCGATTTTCTCCTACCTATTTCTGACAATCTTTAAATATTCTTGTCCCCTCGTAATTATTTCAGTGGAGGGGATAATGATCCCCGAATAATTAAAAAAGATTTCCGAGGGCCTCCGATCCCTGAATAATATACATTTTTTTCTTAAAATAAATTTAAGTCATTTAAAAATATATTGATATAACTATTATATTATCCAAAAATAAAACATACATATTCAAAAAAAAAATTAATAATATACATTATATATTATATAAATCATAATATATAGTAGAGATTGAAATTCATGTTTTCTGTCTTTTTGTTTGGTCCGGGACTTACTGAAAAGATGAATCGCTCATTACAATTATTTCATTTAAGTCATTGTATTATCTATGATTTATATATTTCTATGAATATTAAGATACTTGTTTTTTTACATTTATATAAATTTGTAAATAGTAATTTGAATATATTTATTGAATTTTTAAAAATAAATAAGGGGATGAATATTTTACATGATCCTCATTTCTTTCATGAATAAAAAATGAGTATTCAACTTTCTCCATTTTGTCCCCAACATTAATTTTTTTTTTCAATTTTTGATCACCGATCCCCTCCCCCAATTGAGCAAAGCCCCCAAGAGTCCCTATCCCCTTGAGGATTTCTGTCATCCCTAAAATATAGTATCACTGGCGTATGTACCATTCCAATAAGAAAGTGGGAATGCTAATCTCATTTCCATAATTGATAAATTTATCTCTACTTTAAATCAATGAAATAATAATTATTAATAAATTACATTAGTCAATAAATTAATAATATTATAACAAATACACATCTATTTCATTTAAAATATTTACTTATTGATTTATTACTGAAAATGACATAATCAAACCAAACTAAATATATTAATTTTCCCATTATGTGGGGTCGGCTACCTAAATCTTTTGATGTCATAGTGCTCTATATAATATCATTGATTCATCAAGTTCCATAAAACTTATATATCTTTTGATGGTTTCCATCCATGTCAACTTAGACATTCTCATTTCTCGCTTCGCATATGATAGCACCACAATTTTATCTCATTTTCTCAATGGATCACTTAAAGGCTTACATTGGATATGTTCAATCCACCTTAGTCTTGTTTTTCTCATATTCTCATCAATCGATGCTACCCTAATTTCTTTCGAATTACTTCATTTTTTAACCATGTCTTTCCTAGTCAATTCACACATTCATCTGAGTATTCTTATTTCAACTACCCTCATCTTTTGGGAATATTGATGTTTTATAAAGCATTGCAGATTCCGCGACGGTCCAATAAGAATGTGGGAATGCCAATCTCATTTCCATAATTGATATTTTTATCTCTACTTTAACTCAATGAAATAATAATTAATAATAAATTACATTAGTTAATAAATTAATAATATTATAATAAATACACATATATTTCATTTAAAATATTTACTTATTGATTTATTAGTGAAAATGACATAATCAAACCAAACGAAATAAATCATTTTCCTATTATGTGGGGTCGGTTACATAAATCTTTTGACGCCATAGTGCTTTATCATCAAGCTCCATAAAATTTAGGTCTCTTTTTATGATTTATATTCATGTCAACTTAGACATTCCCTTTTCTTGCTTCACATATGGCAATACCATTTGATCTTATTTTCTCACTGGATCATTTAAAGGCCTATGTTGGATATGTCCAAACCATCTTAGTTTTGTTTCTCTCATTTTCTCATCAATCGATGCTACCCCTAAATTTCTTTCTAATTACTTCATTTCTAACCTTGTCTTTCCTAGTCCACTCACACATTCATCTTTGCATTCTCATTTCAGCTACCCTTATCTTTTGTGCATGTTGATATTTTATTGTCAAACATATTATTTCATAAAGCACTGCAGGTATCACTGTTGTCCAATAAGAAGGTGGGAATGCCAATCTCATTTCCATAATTGATATTTTTATCTATGCTTTAACTCAATTAAATAATAATTAATAATAAATTACATTACTTAATAAATTAATAATATTATAATAAATACACATAGATTTTAATTAAAAATATTTACTTATTGATTTATTAATGAAAATGACATAACCAAACCAATCACATAAAATATTTTCCCACTATATATGATCATCTACATAAACTTTTGACGCCATAATACTCTATCTGATATCATTGATTCATCAAGGTTAATAAAACTTAGGTTTCTTTTTATGATTTTTATCCATGTCAACTTAGACATTCCTCTTTCTTACTTCGCATATGACAACATCATTTGCTCTCATTTTCTCACTGGATCACTTAAAGGCTTACGTTAGATATGTCCAAACCACCTTAGTATTGTTTCTCTCATCTTCTTATCAATCGATGCTACCTCTAATTTCTTCCTAATTACTTCATTTCTAACTCTATTTTTCCTAGTCCACTCGCACATTCATCTGAACATTCTCATTTCAACCACCTTAATCTTTTGGGCATGTTGATGTTTTCAACTACCTTAATCATGAAGCATTACAGGTCTTACGGCGGTCCAATAAGAAGTGAGAATATCAATCTCATTTTCATAATTGATATTTTTATCTCTACTTTAACTAAATGAAATAATTAATAATAATAAATTAGATTAGTTATTAAATTAATAATACTATAATAAATACGCATATATATCATTTAAAAATATTTACTTATTGATTTATTAGTGAAAATGACATAACCAATTAAAGTATTTTCCCACTATGTGTGATCGGCTACATAAATCTTTTGACGCCATAATGCTCTATTTGATATCATTGATTCATCAATTCATCAAGATCCATAAAACTCAAGTCTCTTTTTATGGTTTCTATCCATGTCGATGTCGACTTAGACATTCCTCTTGCTTGCTTTGCATATGGCAACACCATTTGCTCTTATTTTCTCACTGGATCACTTAAAGACCTACATTGGATATATTTGAACCACCTTAGTCTTGTTTATCTCATCTTCTCACTAATCGATGCTACCCCTAATTTCTTTCTAATTAGTAATTGCTTCATTTATAATCATGTCTTTCCTTAATCGAGTCACACATTCATCTGAACATTTTCATTTCAGCTACCCTCATCTTTTGGGCATGTTGACGTTTTATTACCTAACATTCTGTTTCATAAAGTATTGCAGGTCTCACGACGGTCCTATAAAATTTGCTTTTAAATTTTAAAGGGATATTGCGATCACATAAGATTACAGACGCACATCTTCATTTTCTCCAACCCGATTTAATTATATACGTAACATCTCGATCGACTTCTCCATCCTTTTGGAGGATGAACCCAATGTACTTAAAACTAGGAGTGGCAAAATGAATTGACGAAACGAATTTATATCAAATCCTAAACGAATCGAATGAAAATGTGATGGATTTGTATTTGATTCGTATTCGATTCATTTATCATTTAATTATCATATTATTCAATAACAAAAATTACTATAATTTTTTTACATTAATTCTTCATAAATATATACATATGAAATACGTAATTAATATATTTACTAAAAATAGATCACTAAATATCGATAATATTAATTTTTTCTATGGTAATTTGATTAAAAAATAATAATAACTAGTAAAAGAAAATAATATAATATAACAAATTCTAAACGAATAAATGAGCTTAAATTCATTTTTTGATTCGTTTAATAAACGAATCGAATCGAATTTACCCATATATTAAGCAAATCCATTTTTCAAACCTGTGTTTGCTTTAAATCGAATTGAATGAATAAATGAATCGTAACTCAAATTGCCACCCTACTTAAAACACTCGCTACTTGAGATTGGTTGGTCGTCAATTTTTATTCTTGCCATATTACCTCTACGATTTTTGTTAAACTCATACACCATATGTTCAGTTTTTAACCTACATAGTCGGAGGTATTTAACTTCTAAGATTTTTCTCCACATCTCAAGTTTAGTCTCTATACATTCTTTAAACTCATCCACCAATAATATATCATCAATAAATAGCATATACCATGATACCTCATCTTGGATATTCTTAGTAATTACTTACATCATTAAGGCAAAAAGATAAATGGCTCAGTACAGAACCTTGGTGTAAGCATATTGTAATAGGAAAGTGTTGGGATTTATGTTCTAAAGCTTCATGTATTGTAAAACGGAATTGATTATTGTAATAATAATAAATGCATTATTCATTTTATCAAAATTGTTTGATTTATATCGCATATTGTCCAATTGTCTTGTTTATCATGATTACTATTGTACCTTCAGACATAGTGTACGATTGATGCACATGGTTTATGTCTGAAGTTAGTAATCTAAATAGTCCATAGAGAGCAAACAAATAGGGTACTTTATTTGTGGTTTATCTGTAATTGTGGTCCATTCTATACTTGTATGACGACCTTGATCCGGGATCGTTCATGTAGTGACATGTGAATGAATGCACCTTGTATGATGAGATCATATAGGACTGGACTCAAATAAATACGAATTTCTTTTAATATCCGTTAATCGAAGAAATTCATTTTATCTAATAGATGGTCATATATGGATTCGATCTTAATCCTCAGTGTACTACGAACTCCTGCATGATAGGTTATGTCCTTTGATTTACTATGGTGAGGTTGGTGTTGCATTCCCGCCAATAACTATGTATTTTGGGGATATAGTTTGGTGTGTAGCTGAGAATATATTACATAGATATGGAATTCACTCCTTTTTACGAGAAGCAGAAGAATATCTTTTTTAAGAGTTGATTCAGGACTTAAACAATATGAGCGCTCAATTTTTCTATTACGAATAGAAAGTTTTATATTCATAATTGTTATGAATTAATTGTTCATTATAGAATCAATGGTGCTTAAGAGATAAAATATTTAGAAGGATTTAACGGATTTTTGACCCGTCTCTATTTATGAGATATTCGTGAAGGGCTATATCCATATGTAATGACTATATCGATGGACACCGAAGATGTTCGGTTTTATTTTATCCATCTACGGTAATGGGAGTTCAATTTCGAGTTTTTAGTGGAATAACGAGGAGTTAATAATTCGTAATATTTGATTAAATAGTTTAATAATATTTCAGAATTATTGGAGCTCGGAACCATAGGTCCATTTGGTCCCCATGCTATTTCGATTAATCGTAGCAAACCTAATATAATTAGATTTTCTAATTATATGCTCACTTTAATATTTATATATTATTAATGAGATTAATAATATTTATTGTCACAAATGAAAACTATGTTAAATTAGTTTAACTTAATATTTTCTAGAATTTTTGATTATGAGATAATCAAGTCTTGATTATGAGATAATAAAGTTAGTAATAATTATGAGATAATTACTACAACATAATTGAAGGTAAATAAATCATTATTAAGATATTTATTTTTATTTACCATTGGAGACAAAGCCATATGGCTTACCATGTGATCCAAGTAATTATGTCTATTAGGTGGCATGTATACACCTAATATATTTTTCATTAGCTAATCCATTTTTATGCTTTGGTATGGCCTCCACATTTATTTGTTTTGCATTGAAAGAAAGCATTAGATGCTTAATGACAAAGTCATTGTCTTTAACTTATCATTTCTTATGCTTTGGTATGACATTCACATTTTTGTGTTGGCCATTGCAAGAAAGCATTAGTTGCTTAATGACAAGGTTAGTTGGCTTGTGTAAGAGAATATAATCTCTACCATTTCTCTCACTTCCTAAGGTTAACATTTTGCATTCATTTACACAAGGAATGTGAGAAATAATTTAAGAGAAAATAGAGAGAGTTTAAACATCACAAGTGTTGTGAGAGTGTTTGAAATTCTAAAAAGCCAAACACCATTGTGACATCTTAATTCTCTAAATTGTTTAGAGGTTTGATATTTGTGAGTGAAGCCCACACTTCGGTTTGTTGGTTTCGAGTCATAGTTCGGAAGATCGAGTGGTTGATCCAAGCGTTGGACCAAAGGATTGATCTTGGCTACTACAACAAATGGAGAAGGCAAATCAAATTTTAAAGATCCATACCGGACCCGGTGCTACCACAAGCAACTTCCGCCGCGCTAAGGAAAGTCGTTTCCTACAATTGGCATCAAGAGCTTAAGGTTGAAAAGTGTTATTGACCCTTCTCCTTTAAAGTTTCAAGTTTTAATAATTTATATGCGATATAGATTATTAGAATGCATGTTGTGATGAGTATGCACAATTAGATTTATGAGATGAATGATTTTTAATGTTCATGTGATGAATGTTTACTTTGATTCATGTGATGAACGTATTGTGTGATCGTTAATTTTTCCGGTTCTTATTTTTAGTATTGGGAATGTAAGACCATTATGTCATATTCTTTCAAGTGTTGAAAATTCATTTCCTTTGTAATAAGTTCATTATGTAACCTTATTTGTAACTTGGAGGAGCCGATGCCGCGAAGGACTTTTGATGGATAAATTCCGCGAAGAACTCAACAACACTCCATGGAACAAGATTTGAAGATCAATGGATGTCTTGGATTTATTGTACTAATTAGATTAGTATAAAAAAAAAGCTCGGTTAACGCAATTTGTGGATGTATGTAAACTACGTTCTGTTACGAGTCCATAAAAAAAGGACCAAAACAGAGTCTGAAAGCTCGAGAAATGAGTAAATGAAGTTCTAGTGTTCAGACAGGCGTTCGAACACAACACGAACGAAACTCCACTGCCTGAAAACGTTCGAACGCCCGTCAAACACAACATAAACGTTTTCAGCCCAGACCTGGGAATATATATATATATATATGTTTTAAATTGTTTATTAATATATCTATAGCCTAGGGTGCCTACACTTGCATTTTCACATGTCATAACATGTAGATATGCATGATATTCTAGTCATAAAATATGATTTTATGTAATTTAAAAGTTAAATAAGAATATGAGATGCATGCAAACAGATTAATAAGATTAATGGGTTTAAAGTTTAAAAATTGTGAATTCAAGTTTTAGAAACAAATGGACCTTATGAATACATTATTTTCCTTGATATATCGGATGGAAACCCGAACATAAATTCCATAGCCGATTCTGAATGGACAGTAATATGGTCTGCACTCGGGATACAATACCACGTACCTTTGGAATAAATAATGTGTTTTTATCGATTAAATGATTTAATGACATTTGGTCTGTTCGTTGAATTCTAAATTTTAAAACATATTAGTGGATTAATAGTTTAAGAGTTAAATTGATTAGATCACTATAACAACTTGATTAAATTAGTTTAATTAAGTTAATTGGTTAGTAAAGACTAATCGGGATTAATGAATAAAATTTTAATAGTTAAAATTGGTTAGATCACTAAATTATCAACTAGTATTAATAAGGTTATGACTTTAGCCGAGCATAATCTAAGATTCAAAAGATACTAGTGAGATAGAAATATTATACTTCAAAATAATGAGTGGGAGAGGGGTATACCACAATATATCCTATGATCTCCATTGTTATCCAGAAACGTGAGATTCAATAGGTGCCTCGAGACGGCTTTGCTTTCGTCCCCGTATGGATGGTGTCCTTTTTGGGTCAATATCTGGTTTGGATTCCGAAAGGATAGGGACTCTAGATGTATCTGGTGATTTGACTTACCCTACGGTGACACTTCACTAGTTAAGTCGAAGGGTTCCGAAATAATGGGTCACACTCACAAAGGAATGATTGAGTTTTTAATCAAAGCTTCCTTGTGTTAGTCTCTTAGACATGTCCCAAGATCAATAAGCAGGATTAAAGTGCGAATAATCAAAGAGAGTTGCGGAAAAACTTACATTGATCAGATGGGTTTCAAGACTTTTTATGCATTTCCATGGAAGCTCCAAGCTTTGAATGAAGTTCTAAACCCTTGGGTGAGTTTCCCTATCACATTGATTTACTCATTTAAGTGATAGCTTGAACAAATTGAAAGAAAAAATTTCCTCCAAGGAAGCAAGAAGTTTCGGCCATGAGAGGGTTGGGAGAGAGAGAAGAAGTTTTTTTTTTTGTTTTGTATTTGTTTTCTAAAAACAATTACCAAAAGTAAAAAAAAAAGTGTATATACTTTTTCCAAAAAGAAAATACAAATTGTGTTGGACAAGTTTCCATAAAAGCTCCCAACAACTTCCATCACAAATAGTGACAAGTTGATGTAAGTTGGTGAGACCCACTTTAAATTCAAAATTCAAGTGGTTCGCTCAACACACTTCGGGCTTGGTTTCGTTTATTCTGAATAAACGAATTTTCCGTCGCAACGTAATTAAATCTAATTTAATTAAATAATAATGCCTAGCAAAATTATTACGGAAATCGCTCGCGAATTAATTCTAAATTAATTCGTTCGCTTGAATTAAAATCCAATTTTAATCCCATATTGAAATCTAATTTCAATTAACATATCTAATATATTATTTTAGCCCAATTAAATAAATTAAATCGTAAAATCTAATTTAACTATTAAATTTACTTTACCGATTAATTCCAAATTAATCGAGTTCTCTCTTCTCGACGAATTTAATCCTAGATAAATTCTCGACGCAATTAATCCCAGATTAACTCTCACTTTTGATAATTAATTCTCAGATTAATTATTGTCGTAATTAATCCCAGATTAATTTTATCTCTCATAATTAATCCCAGATTAATTTTATGTTTGAGTCAAATCTCAACGGTGAATCTTCGGGAAGCGACCCAAGAGATCCCTGGATATGTTGGCAGTAAATACGGTTATCGGACTATCCGAATACGTTCGTACCCAGTACCACATCCTTACCGATTTACAAGACATGGTTGGCTTCTAGCAAAGCGCCGTGCCTACCCAATTCTCCAGAAATATTCTGTAAACGAATATGTAATCTTTGTCAGGCGTAGTATACGTAATATTGCGTATTGCGATCCAGTACCGGATGTCACATGCTAGGCCTGGGGCTGGAATTGTGTCTGCCCCGTACGAAGCACATATCGAATCTTTGGTAACTAGTCTATATAATCGGATAAACATGACCTAGTCATGTTATCCCGATAGTTGCAGCATACAAGAGTACCAGTTCCTTATCCTACGTGATCATCATCTCCATATGACTGAAGTGATACTTCCATCTTGACATCACACCCAATACACTACGATTCTCAATATACCCAGAAGAGGCATACACAGAACCTGTTAAAGCCCCGGATGACCAAAACCAAAGTATATTGATTGTCGCAAGTATTAGCGATGCAAGTCTCAGGTTAAGACCAAATACACCTACCCTGATACGGACTTCCATAGACACATAGTCATACTACCAATGGAATTCTGAGGGGTCTATCCAGAGCGAAGCTGTTTCCGTACCATCGGTAAACACAACCTCCTATTACACTTGCATGAGTATCCAATACCCAAATATATGAGAACTATGTCGTTATGCTCCCATAACACGCACAAGTGCAATACTAGTCTATTCCGCATTATCGATGTCCAATCTCGATAATACTACGACTATGGATATTTTAATGATTAAACCTTAGTGGATTAATAATGTCTCATATCTTATTAATCTGGAACTAATCATATGGACTTTTATCATTTATCTATCCCGGTAATCCAATTACAAATGATAAAAGAGCAATTTCCTTTGTCACATAATTAATTTGTACAACAACACCATGTTCTGTAAAAATAGTGATGCTATGGGTCATAATTGTCCAACAATCTCCAACTTGGCCTATAGCCAATCACTCAAGTGTCCTACACCTGAACTATGTACGGGTCGTTCAAACTTCTGCTGAGAAATAGTTTTCGTCAGCGGATTTGCAAGGTTATCATTAGATGTGATTTATTAGATCATCACATCGCCACGATGTATGATCTTACGAATCAGATGAAATTGTTGAAGTACATACTTGGATCGTTGATGAGACCATTAATTCTTTAGCCTGTGATGTAGCCTAGCTCAGCTACTAACATAACTATACCTAATCTAATTAGGATTATATAGATCCAAAATGCTTCTTTTGCTGCCTCAGCTGCAGTAATATTCCGCTTTTGTTGTTTATTCGGCAATAGTATCTTGCTTGGAAGATTTCCAGCTCATTATTCTGTTATTCAAACTATATAGTACCCTTATTACGACTTGCTGTCATTTTTGTCGGTTTGGGAACTTGCAACGGTGAACCCAGTCACTTCAAGTTCTCATTCTCCTTAGTTTAAGAAAGTATCCTTAGTTTGTCTAAGATACTTAAGGATGTTCTTATCATCAATCCAGTGACCATCACTTGGATTGGCCCGATTGTGACTCCATATGCTCAAAGCATATTAGACACTAGGTCGCGTACATATTTTTCAATGTACGAGTTCTTGGAGAGTGCCAACAACTTTTAGATCTATCCCAGTAGATCATTATTCCTAGAATAAAGGTTGTTTCTCCCAAGTATTCAATGGAGAATTTTCATGAAAGCCAAGCTTTCACCGATTGTATTATGGGAATGTCATTTCCAAGAAATGATATGTCATCAATATATAGGACAATCATTGTTAGTGCGCTCCAACTAACCTCCTTATATACACAAGAATCATTTTCGTTTTGAATTAAATCATATACCATTATGATTACATCAAAATGCTAGTTTCAAGAACGCAATACTTGCTTAAATCCATAAATGGATCGACTTAACTTGCAAGCCTTGTTTGCATGTTTTGGTACGACAAAACCATCAGATTGTTATATAAAACATCCTCCAAAAGGTTTCCGTTAAGGAAAGCGGTTTTGACGTTCAGCTGTCATATTTCATAAATGAAACATGCAACATTAGCAAGCATTATCCGAATGGATTTAATCATGGCAACAAGTAAAAGGTTTCGTCGTAATCGACACAATATTGATAACGATACCTTACAACAACCAGTGTCCAAACTTGGTTGGTATACATGGAATCCATTAAGGATTTCATGACACTTTTCCATGAAAGGAGTCGATACCTTGTATCATTTCCTCATACGTTGTCGGTTCATTTTTCTCAATAAGATTGACATCTTCATGAGGTGAGATCAGAAACCCATACCCCCGGGTTGTTTTCTGACTCTCTCTGACTTACGCGGTTCTTATGTATTCGAAGATTGTGGTACAGTTTCATCCCTGATGAACTGTTTGTGTTCCGTTGAGGAATTAGTGACTTGAACAGTATTACTCCGATTTTCATCGAGTTTTACTTTTCTCCCACTTACCACTGCATATAGGTATTCCTCTTAGGAAAACCGCAATGAGAGCAACAATTACATTGTTCTCTTGTGAGTTGTATAAGTACTACATTTTGGTTTCCCTAGGATAACCCACAAATTAGGCACTTATCCGATTTGTGTTCTAGTTTGGTATCATCCAAACATATGGCCAGCATACCCAAATCTTCAGGAATGAGAAGCCCAGTTTATTTCCTATTCATATCTAATATGAACTCTGTCTAACAGATTTTCATGGAACCTTATTCAAAATAAGTATTGCACTATTTAATGCGTATCCTCAGAAGGAAATTGGTAGCTCAGAACGACTTATCATCAACCTAACTATGTCCAACAAAGTTCGGTTTCTTTGTTCGGACGCACCGTCAAATTGAGGTGTTCCGGGAGGAGTCCACTATGAAAGAATACCATACTCTTTCAAATAGTCGAGAAACTTATTGCTTAAGTATTTCCACCACGGTCCAATCATGATGTTTTAATACTCTTGCCGGTCTGTTTTCTTACTTCGTGTCGAAACTCTTTGAATTACTCAAAAGTTTCTGACTTGTGTTTCATAAGATACACATAACCGTAACGCGATGCCACATCCGTAAAGGTTACAAAGTATTCATATCCACCTCTAGCCTAGCTAAACATGGGCCCACTTACATCACTATGAACGCGGGCTAACAAATCGGTGGCACTTGCACTTTTACCAAGTAAAAGGTGTTTTAGGCACTTTGCCTAATAAACTAGATTCGTAGATATTATTTGATTAAAATCAAATCCGTTCTAGTACTCACTCTTCGAAAGTGTGGATATACGAGTCTTGTTAATGTTTCCCAGACAACAATGCCACAAATAAGTCTCTTCTGATTAATTCAGTTTGAGCTATTTTTTTGTCATGTTATATGTTTGAGATTTGTTTATATTCAAAATATAAATACTGTTATTCACATCTAATGTGCTTATCTCAATATCATTTTTATAAAATAAAACACTTAGTGTTCTAAAATATAAAGGTATACCCGCAACGGGTTAAACTTAGATATAGAGATAATATTTCTAGTCAAACTAGGTACATTTTAACAGTTTCCTAATTTAAGTACATGCCCAAAGGGCAGTTCCAAAACTTAGGTTTCTACGATTAAAACAGCGACTCTCGTCCCGTTTCCGACTTGCAGGTCAATCTCATCTGAAGCCAGTCTCCTGCTTATCAGCAGATCCCGCACATCAGTACATATATTTATGTACCACATCCAGTATCTAAAATCCAATTTTAAAACCAGCAGTGGACATGTTTATAACAAACATACCTGAAGCCGGAGCCTTGCCCGTCTTCACTTCCTTCATGTCTGCCTTGTCCATACGGCAGTCACGCTTCCAGTGACCCCGTTTGACACAATTTAGGCAGACATTTTGAGATATGTCATTTATCTTCCTAGAAGACTGTGACGATTTTTGCCTTTACCCCTTTTCACATCCTTAGAAGTCTTCGGCCAAGCCTTGACCTTCTGGGATGTTGAAGTAAGATGCGACTTGCGCTTCTTGCTTTTTTGCAAGTTCTGGCTCTGACTCATTGAGCAAAGCCATTAACTCTCCAAGAATTATCTTTTGCAATCAACACTTCGAAGATATAAGTATAGATCTATGAAGATCCTTCAATTTCAATATCATACTATAAGGATCTAATCTTTAGTTCTGACGAAGAAATTAAGGAGTCTTTGCGGCAAACATAACAGATTGAGCACTAAAGTTATCATCACCACGAGTCTTCCAAAACTCATGCTCCACTATTTGCTCAACTCCGGGCTTAGGCCCGAGACGTCACTCTATCAAATAAAGTAACTTCTCGGTTCCCAGGACTATCCTGAGGTTTTATTCCCAATCTGAAAATTGAAGCTGCTTAAAGACATTTTCACCCAGGATTATGTTTTTAAACGCTAATCTTTCAGTTATCTTGATTCAAATAGTCCAACTATCCAATCAATGATTTCGAGTACAATAGAATATAATGATTACTATAGTCTAACTATATAATCAACTACTATTTGATTGGTTAAATTCAAATATATTTGATTACTATAATCCAATTACATAATCAACTATAAATGAAATAGTTTGAATACAGTCCAACTGTTTAATTAAAACAACAATTAAATATTAGTCCAACTAATATATTTATAAATTAATGACGAAAAATGAAATGAGCGCGTATTGGCAAGTATCTAAACGAAATTGCAAATTTAATACTCGCCTCCCACTATTTTTCGGCGAGCCTCTAACCCTTTGTGGAGTACTCGGGAAACCTAGTTTCCTAGTGGGCTAGGATCCCGTTAAATAACACACAACCTTGACTTTGGCCAACAAGTTGTATGAAACTTAACTAGGTAGATCTCTAAGATCAATTGGATCTCATCCAATTCCTAGATCCAGTAGGTGGACATCCAAGTCCGAAACATATATTCGATATATGCCAATATATCCAATATATTGCCTAACCTTTTTCCTCTAAATCAATTAAGTCTTGGCTTTGGCACAACAAGCTTAATGATTTTAGTTAAGCGTGACCCATTGACTTTGGAAAGCTTCGTAATCGATGTTGATGGACAAGAAGTGATCTTGACTTTGGCCAACAAATCACAACTTGGACAAGACATGCGATATGGAACAAAGTCTTCATGATTCAAACACATCCGCGATGGACAAATGTCTTGACTTTGGCCAACAAACCAGTGCCAATCTTGGATCTTGAGAATGAATCACTCAATGGAAGGAAAACGCTTAATATTTGTTGAGGGTTTTTCGCGTAATTGGCAACCAATTAATTATCTTTGATTAGGTCTCATCATACACCCTTAAGCATGCATTCTAAAAGCATAATAACGCGCGATAAAATTAATAATGATATGCGGATGAATATCTCACAAATTGTTCCTAGAACAAATCTCTCCATTTCCTCCCTCCCACTAGCACTATTCTTACTTCTACCCGATTACATAACACTTCTAAAGAAACCTCATTTGTATTGAGGGGAATATGTGAGAAGAGAAATACAATGAGAAAAGAGGTAATAGACTGGACACGCAGGTCCAATTTAATAAATTCTAAATTTATTACAATATTTTCCAAAATTGCCATTACCCAACTAATATCCATCTGATATACATTATTCATACATACATCCAAGTATTCACACATAACATGTTATCAATCAATCTAATCCAATTAATTAATCTTTGATTAATGACAATCCAATGTTCAAACAACGATTTGATTTGCGCGAGTCCAACTCGTTTAAGAATAAATACTCAAAGTACGTATTCTTGAATTATATCGAATTATAATTTTAAATCCAATTTAAATTATATTCAATACTAATTCAAATTTAATTCCAAATTAAATTATTACACTTTTAAAAGTGCCTTTTAGACTTGGTTTCCAAATCCAATCTTTATGGGTCTCAAAGGCCCAATTAGTATCCGATACTATTCAATTAAAGTCCAATGAGCTTTCAATTAATTCATTAGGCATGGGCTTTGGCAATTATGGGTCAAACCCAAGATGCCAAGGCCCAATTAGGAATCACCCTATGCCAAAAATCAATTTAGGCCCATTAGGCTCAATTAAATTATTTAAAGGCCCAATTGTTATATTTGGACTTTATGGAAATGGTTTTAGGCCCAATTGGATCCAACCAATTATCCTAAACCAAACTTGGCCCAACCAAGCCCATTAAGCCCAAATACAACAAATTAAATTAACTCATTATTCCAAATCACAAATTAATTCAATTCAAGTGTAATTAACACAATTAATTAACTAATCTAATGTTTCCAAAATATTTAATTAATCCAATTAATTATGCTCTTTAATTCAAATTCATGTCCAACATAAATTGAAGCAAAACAATTCATTATAACATGCTTCATGCTCACAGTTTTGACAAAAAATAATTATGCAATTTGATTCCAATCCAATTAAATCAACATCCAATATACATTTCATGCCAACAACACATCCAATATGACAAATTTCAAAAATTCCCATGAGCTTATTTAGGGTATATATTCGGCCAACCTATAGGATTTGAGGATTTTTGATCTAATCAATATTTCACAAATCCAACAATGCACAAATCCAATTCAACATCATATAAGCTCAACCAAATCACCAATTTGAGGAAATTATGTTCTAAACACAAAAACCCCAAATAAAATCCATGAACCCTAGAATTCCAATCAAGCTTGGGATGGCTCTAGATACCATTGTTAGTCTCCTAGACATGTCCCAAGATCACTAAGCATGATTAACGTGCGAATAATCAAAGAGAGTTACGGAAAAACTTACTTTGATCGGATGAGTTTCAAGACTTTTTATGCATTTCCATGGAAGCTCCAGGCTTTGAATGAAGTTCTAAACCCTTGGGTGAGTTTCCCTATCACCTTGATTCACTCCGTTAAGTGCTAGCTTGAACAAATTGAAAGAAAAAATTTCCTCCAAGGAAGCAAGAAGTTTCGGCCATGAGAGGGTTGAGAGAGAGAGAAGAAGTTTTTTTTTTTGTTTTGTATTTGTTTTCTAAAAACAATTACCAAAAGTCAAAAAACAAAAAGGTGTATATACTTTTTCCAAAAAGAAAATACAAAGTGTGTTGGACAAGTTTCCATAAAAGCTCCCAACAACTTCCATCACAAATAGTGACAAGTTGATGTAAGTTGGTGGGACCCACTTTAAATTCAAAATTCAAGTGGTTCGCTCAACACACTTCGGGCTTGGTTTCGTTTATTCCGAATAAATGAATTTTCCGTCGCAACGTAATTAAATCTAATTTTATTA
This sequence comes from Zanthoxylum bungeanum, assembly GCA_019454045.1. NCBI lineage: Eukaryota > Viridiplantae > Streptophyta > Magnoliopsida > Sapindales > Rutaceae > Zanthoxylum > Zanthoxylum bungeanum. The sequence goes on along the minus strand of SKCR01029069.1, from coordinate 75,600 downwards.
AATAATAATGCCTAGCAAAATTATTACGGAAATCGCTTGTGAATTAATTCTAAATTAATTCGTTCGCTTGAATTAAAATCCAATTTTAATTCCGTATTGAAATCTAATTTCAATTAACATATCTAATATATTATTTTAGTCCAATTAAATAAATTAAATAGTAAAATCTAATTTAACTATTAAATTTACTTTACCGATTAATTCTAAATTAATTCAGTTCTATATTCTCGACGAATTTAATCCCAGATAAATTCTCGACGCAATTAATCCCAGATTAACTCTCTCTTTTGATAATTAATTCACAGATTAATTATTGCCGTAATTAATCCCAGATTAATTTTATCTCTCATAATTAATCCCATATTAATTTTCTGTTCGAGTCAAATCTCAACGGTGAATCTTCGGGAAGCGACCCAAGAGATCCCTGGATATGTTGGCAGTAAATACGGTTATCGAACTATCCGAATATGTGTGTACCCAGTACCACGTCCTTACCGATTTACAAGACATGGTTGGCTTCTAGCAAAGCGCCGTGCCTACCCAATTCTCCAGAAATATTCTGTAAACGAATATGTAATCTTTGTCAGGCGTAATATACGTAATATTGCGTATTGAGATCCAGTACCGGATGTCACATGCTAGGCCTGAGGCTAGAATTGTGTCTGCCCCGTACGAAGCACATATCGGATCTCTGGTAACTAGTCTCTATAATCGGATAAACATGACCTAGTCATGTTATCCCGATAGTTGCAGCATACAAGAGTACCAGTTCCTTATCCTACGTGATCATCATCTCCATATGACTGAAGTGATACTTCCATCTTGACATCACACCCAATACACTACGATTCTCAATATACCCAGAAGAGGCATACACAGAACCTGTTAAAGCCCCGGATGACCAAAATCAAAGTATATTGATTGTCGCAAGTATTAGCGATGCAAGTCTCAGGTTAAGACCAAATACACCTACCCTGATACGGACTTCCATAGACACATAGTCATACTACCAATGGAATTCTGAGGGGTCTATCCAGAGCGAAGCTGTTTCCGTACCATCGGTAAACACAACCTCCTATTACACTTGCATGAGTATCCAATACCCAAATATATGAGAACTATGCCGTTATACTCCCATAACACGCTCACGTGCAATACTAGTCTATTCCGCATTATCGATGTCCAATCTCGATAATACTACGACTATGGATATTTTAATGATTAAACCTTAGTGGATTAATAATGTCTCATATCTTATTAATCCGGAACTAATCATATGGACTTTTATCATTTATCTATCCCTGTAATCCAATTACAAATGATAAAAGAGCAATTTCCTTTGTCACATAATTAATTTGTACAACAACACCATGTTCTGTAAAAATAGTGATGATATGGGTCATAATTGTCCAACAATCTCCAACTATGTTGTTATGCCTCCATAACACGCACAAGTGCAATACTAGTCTATTCCGCATTATCGATGTCTAATCTCGATAATACTATGACTAGGGATATTTTAATGATTGAACCTTATTGGATTAATACTCTCTCATATCTTATTAATCCGTAACTAATCATATGGACTTTTATCATTTATCTATCCCGGTAATCTAATTACAAATGATAAAAGAACAATTTCCTTTGTCACATAATTAATTTGTACAACAACACCATGTTCTGTACAAATAGTGATGCTATGGGTCATAATTGTCCAACACATTAATCAAAATAACGGTAGTTGATTAATATAGGAATACGAGTTATTTCAGATATATTAATCAATTGAGAATGTCTCACTCTACCATTCGAATAGTTGACCTACCTTACGGCGGCACTTATTTGTGGAATGATAGATAAATGTGGCATATTAATTCTTTTTTGGTTTCTAATTCATTATACATTGATCATGCATCATGTTTAATTTTATGCCTAAATGTGTGACAATTTTAATATGCGATGAATGAATGTTGAATGTGCGTTTATTATTTTTTCAGCCATGGCATCTGCTGTAATCTCCATTCTCAAACAACAAGAAAAATTAAATGGGGATAATTATGTTAAATGAAAAAGTGACATGAATGCTATCTTGGTATGCAAAGATCTTAAATTTGTCCTTATAGAGGAATGTCATAATGAGCTAGCACTAAATGCTGGTAGAGCTGCACGAAATGCCTATAATAATTGGATTAAAGATGATGAGTGTATAGACCAAACTTGAGCCAAGGGTAAAACCGTCTTTTACCTTAAAGCCCAAAAAAACACACTATACGTGCCAGATTTGGGCCAGGGGTAAAATTGTCTTTCCATTTGAAACCAATGTCAGATAAGGCCCACATACAGAGATGCTAAATACCGGAAAGCCCAAGGTAAAGCCCAACAAAACCCTTATTCCACTTGCCGAAAAATGATTCATACATAAAGCCAAATCTATACCAAACATTTCCCACTTACCCTAATCATAATCAAACTGCTCCACTTTGTTCACTAAATAAAGATATCTTAGCACATTGTGGGACTTATGCCAGCTGCAAAAGTCACTCACCTTCAACTATAAATTGCAACAAAATACGAGAAACAGGGCAGTTCTTTCTGACAAGCTTCTCTTCTCTGACATAAGCTCTCAGAGCTTCACATTTCCTAAACACTTTCTTCCGCCCTCACGGCCACCCAAAGAAGGTCAAGGTAATAGCAAACCTTGCTTTCATAGTTAACATATTTACTGTTCATTTCATACTACTGACTTGGGCGTCGGAGTGTCCCCGGTACCTACCACACCGGTAGGCAGTCTACTCTCATTCATTCTTCTTTGTTTTGCAGGATCGTTAGTGCCCCTATTTCCAAATTCTGATTGTGGACCTCGGCCGAATTCCAGCATCCACAATTTGGCGCCCACCGTGGGGCCCTAGCGATAATTTGCAGACAAAGATTTTGTATTCTACAAACACTCACAGCTTAGTCATTCATGGCTTCAAGCAATGAACAGACAACCAATGGCATCACAACTGGCCACGCTACAGGAGAGATTAAAAGCTTTGGAAGAGGAAAATTTAACCATTCGTAATTCCAACATGAACCTTCAGAAACAGTTGGAGTTAATTTCATCCCCATCCCGGCATCATGATATCTCAGATCAGCCCAATAACCGTATCACACCAGTTAATCTCTTGGGAGTATTTAACGAAACAACAGATAACATTCCATCAAATGATGAGGACCAGAGGGACCTAGCAAATTCTCCCATCAACCAAGCTCAACAAGTTGCCATCGCTATGAGAAGGGAAATGAAGGAATTTAAAGAAGCAATCATGTCCAGCCTACCAGGAGTGAAACTACCAATAAAGAAGAGCAGAGCTGGAACCATTTCTGACACCCCCTTCATGGAAAACATTACATCCGTTGAGTTGCCGCGGAAGTTCAGTCCACCCGACATGAAACTATATGATGGATCCACAGACACAGACGACCATGTCATCCATTACAAGTACAAAATGATGTCAACTGGCTTAGCTCCTCTTCAATGGGAAGCAGATATGTGCAGAGGATTTGGAGAAACTTTGGGAGGCCCTGCCCTTACGTGGTTCATCAATCTACCATACAGATCCATCAAGTCCTATCAACAGTTAGCAGACAAGTTTGTGGAGCATTTCGCCAGCTCTTGCAAACTTGAAAAAACTACTGACGACCTTAGTACCATTCAGCAACGGAGGGGTGAATCCTTGCGAAGCTACGTGGCCCGTTTCAACAAGGAGAGGATAACAATTCCAGATCTACATCAGCCGACAGCTGTGGAAGCTTTCAGAAACGGGTTACTTTGTGATAGCGGACTCTACAGAAAGTTAACTAAATTTCGATGCTACACGATGGACCAGGACATGGCACGAGCTCAAGTCGAAATCAGATGGGAAGAAGACAAGAGGAATAAAAGGAAAGATAATTCCTCCAATGTGCAAAATGAGAGAACACCTCATACTTCCAAACGACATAAAGAATTCGCAAGAATGACACCTAGGCATCATTCAGAGAAAAGGAGTCACCCAAGGAAAGAACATCAGCCCCTCTGAAGGGACTTTGATCGAAGACCCCTACCATACAAAACAGAGGAAAGAGTTCAAGTAGAAAAGCCAAGACTCCCAGATTACAATTTTTCTATTTCTCCAGGAGAATTAGTTTTGGTACTAAAAAAGATGGGAAATGAAGTAAGATGGCCTCCACGCAACAGAGAAAGCTTCAAAAAGAAAGACACAAGTAAATGGTGTGAATTCCATCGAGACTACGGCCATACGATGGCTGAATGTGTGGCATTAAGATTAGAAGTCCTCGAGCTGCTGAACAAGGGATTTCTAAGAGATTTACTTACAGAGAAAGGGAAAGCTACCTTCGCTCATAGAAGTGAGAGGGATGGACATGAAGAAGCACCAATTCCACCTCCACCAATCGACAATACAGTGAATTTCATTTCAGGAGGATCGAAGATCAGTGGAGTTTCGTATTCAGCGGCCAAGCGACATGCCAGGGCTATCATGTCAAACATTCATCATTCCACAGTCTCTATGGAGAAAAAGTTTACAAACCTAATGAAAGGGTGATAGGATTGCCTCGAGAGGATGCTACCAGACGACAATGAAAGCTAAGATCCATTCAGCATAGCAATTACAGAGCGGGCCTCATCCTTTGGAGCCTACACTCCCAAGTATTGAAGAACTGGACGAGGTCCAAATTCATCCAGAACATGCAGATCACAAAACTCAAATAGGAGCAAATCTGGATCCCAAGCTTCGAGCAGACTTGAGTGATTTTTTGCAAAAACAACACGACCGATTCGCATGGTCGCATGAAGACATGACAGGAATTGACCCTGGGTTGATCACCCATCAACTCCACATAGATCCAGACTACCCTCCTGTCCGGCAAAAAAGAAGAAAGTTCGCCCCAGAAAGAAATCAGATCATTGATGAAGAGGTCCAGAAATTGTTACAAAATGGTGCCATTAAAGAAGTACAGTTCCCAGACTGGTTAGCTAATGTGGTGGTAGTACGAAAGAAAAATGGAAAATGGAGAGTTTGCATTGACTTCACAGACCTGAACAAAGCATGCCCGAAGGATTCTTTCCCACTGCCACATATCGATCAAATGGTTGATGCTACAAGCGGACATGAATTGTTGAGTTTCATGGATTCATATTCGGGGTACAACCAAATCCTTATGCATTCAGACGACCAAGAGAAGACAGCCTTTGTGACCAATAAAGGCATATACTGTTACAAAGTGATGCCCTTCGGCCTCAAAAATGCGGGAGCTACGTATCAAAGAATGGTCAACAAGATGTTCTCTCAACAGATTGGGAAAACAATGGAAGTTTATGTAGACGACATGTTGGTGAAATCTTCAAGATCTGATCAGCATCTACAGCACTTGGGAGAAGCATTCAACATAATGAATAAGTATGGGATGAAGTTGAATCCAACAAAATGTGCATTTGGAGTAGCCTCTGGGAAGTTCTTGGGATATGTTGTCACGCGACGAGGCATTGAAGCAAATCCTGATCAAATCAAATCCATTCTTGAAATTCCCTCTCCTACCTGCCCAAAAGATGTTATGCGGCTAGCAGGAAGAATTGCAGCTTTAAACAGATTCATCTCCAAGTCCACAGACAAGAGTTTTATGTTCTTCTCAGCCATAAAGAAAGAAAAAAACTTTGAATGGACTCCAGCCTGTGAAGAAGCTCTCAAAGAACTCAAGCGATATTTAACGTCGCCACCATTGTTATCAAAACCACTCGACAATGAAAGGCTTTTCCTGTACTTAGGAGTCTCAGATCAAGCTGTGAGCGCTGTTTTGATCAGAGAAGACAACAACACCCAACTTCCAGTCTATTATGTGAGCAAGGCATTGCTTGATGCGGAATCACGTTACTCACATTTGGAAAAACTAGTATTGGCCTTGGTAATGTCAGCAAGGAAGCTACGACCATACTTCCAAGGACACCCGATTACAGTTTATTCAGAGTATCCCCTAAGGAGCATTCTTCATAAGCCGGAGTTGTCTGGAAGATTAACGAAATGGGCGGTCGAATTGGGAGAACACGACATTACTTACCAGCCCAGGACATCAATCAAATCTCAAGCGTTGGCCGATTTTGTTGCTGACTTCAGTCTCAATCAGAAGGTTTCAATAGATGTAGAAGTCAGTTCAATCCAGACCACATCACTTTCGAAGCTTGCAGTCGACGGTTCCAGCAATAAGAAAGGATGTGGTCTTGGGGTGGTGATCACCACCCCTGATGGTGATATACTACGTCAAGCAATCAAATGTGGATTCAGGGTTACAAACAATGAGGCAGAGTATGAGACATTGATAGCAGGAATCAGTTTGGCTAAAGAACTTGGAGCAAGCAGAATAGAAGTGGTATCAGATTCTCAATTGATAGTCAACCAACTCCAAGGATCATATCAAGCACGTGATCCTCAAATGTCATCCTACTTAATGAAAGTGAAAGAAATCCAGTCGACATTTGAAGAATTTACAATAACCCAAGTTCCAAGAAGCGAGAATACTCAAGTAGACGCATTGGCTACCCTTGGATCGACGATGCATGGGGATAAACCACAATCCATTCCGGTAGTGTATTTGAATTGGCCAGCAATTTGGAAAGAGAGCAAGGAGATCACCACCATCACATCAAACGACTCATGGATGACGCCACTCATGAAATATTTGCAAGAATGACTACTTCCAGAAGACAAAACTGAACCAAGAAAGGTTCAGAGACAGGCAGCAAGATTTACCGTATTCAACGGACAGTTGTTGAAAAGGTCATTCTCTGGACCCTACTTAAAATGTCTTACCCATGATCAAGCACAGCATGTATTGTCAGAATTGCATGAAGGAGAATGTGGAAATCATTCTGGAGGACGTAGCCTCGCTTTACGCACCCATTCGACTGGGTATTATTGGCCAACTATGAGAATTGATTCAGCTAATTATACGAAGAAATGCGAGAAATGTCAAAGGTTCGCCCCGATTTCACATCTCCCTCCTGAGAAATTAAATCCCACTCTCTCCCCGTGGCCATTCATGAAATGGGGAATGGATATTGTAGGGAAACTACCAACCGCCCCTGGACAACGAGTCTACATGCTGGCGTTAACGGATTATTTTTCAAAGTGGATTGAGGCAGACTCTTTCGCCAAGATACGAGATAGAGAGGTTCAATCATTTGTCTGGAAGAACATCATATGTCGATTCGGCGTTCCCAAAGAGATTGTGACTGATAATGGTTCACAATTTATCAGCAATCACTTCCAAGACTTCTGCAAAAATTGGAGGATCAAATTAAGTTTTTCAACCCCTCGATTCCCACAAGCAAATGGTCAAGCCGAGTCTTCCAACAAGACAATTTTAAATACTCTAAAGAAAAGATTAGAAAAAGCAAAAGGAGCCTGGGCGGATGAACTACCAAGAGTCTTATGGTCCTATAAGACGACTATCCGTTCCTCCACAGGAGAAACCCCGTTCTCTCTTGCATTTGGGACAGAAGCTGTGATACCAACTGAAGAAACCATCCCATCTCCCCGTTACCAATGGCTTAACGATGATACGAATCAACAACTTATGAATTTTAACCTGGAAACAATTGAAGAATTGAGGGATCGTGCATCTATTCGACTAGCGGCGCATCGACAAAGAATGACTAGATATTTCAACAAAAATGTCAGAAGCACTCAAGGAAGGGGATTGGGTACTCTGAAGAGTTTTTCAAAATACAAAAGAAGTTGGAGATGGAAAGTTGGGGCCAAATTGGGAGGGGCCATACATCATCACAAGAGTTGTTGGACATGGAGCCTACAAATTACGAACAACTGAGGGGAGACAAATTCACAATAGTTGGAATGCAATTCACCTTAAGCAATTTTACCGGTAATTTATGCGTGCATTTATTTATATTTAAGGGTTCAAAGTGATTTTCTACTTTATGTATTGCGATTCGACTTAATAACAAGTCTCATTTGAAATATTATCCCAAAATATCATTTAGTCATTAAATTGTTCTACAAGCGATAACTTAAAATTAAAATTACAAAGAGATTCAAATTTCCGGAGCAGCTTCATCCGGAATACGTTCAGCAACAACTTCAGGTGCAGGAATTTCTTGAACTTGACCAGTCGGCTCAATTTCCATTCGACTAAGTTCTTCATTCTTCTCTTGAACTCCAGCCGCTTCCTTGCCGTCAATTATTTCTTTCTCAGCCACTTTAGAGTCGACCTCTTCACATTTCTCTTCCTCATCACCCTCGTTGGAAGAAGAAATTCCTGCCAGTAATCGATCATACTCTTGAATCCATTTCTCTGGTTCCCAAGCTGCTGTATTCCCTTCAAGGAAATCCTTCATCAGATTACTTCGTTCTTTCATCATTGATTCGAGAGCAATCCCTTCAAGATTCTCAAGTAACTCATCATTTTCCTTCTTTACATTTTCAAATGCATCCTTATAACCTTCTATTGTAACCTCAGAAGTTTCCTTTTCCATCTGAAGAGTAGCTTTCACCTCCTTCAACTCCTTTTCCAATTCTGTATTCCTTTTTCCAAGCGACTTCATTTGGACCATTTCCTTTTTCATTGCTGCGAATGACTTTTCCATTTCTCTCTGCTTCCTGAGATTCGATTCGACATACCGTTGCATGTGTAAGCTACACTCCATTGCCTGAAAAAAGCACTTGATTAGAATCCATTCTACAAATTATAATGAAATATTTTTTATTTACTTCCTTACTTGGTAATTTAAAGCCGCAGCCTTCTTCATTGACTCGACGGGGCCAATTTTGGAAAGCCTTTGTTCATCCTCTTCTAGTAGAAGCTTCTTGATAAAAGGGTCAAGGCTTGATGGGTCAGAAATTGCAGTCGACCCTGATGGAATCCTGACAATTATATTGTCAATATCTTCAATTTCATCCGCTTTCCTTTTCCCCCCTTTGACAATGATTTCAGTCGACTTCCCTTTAGTCTTTGGAGTTCCAGTCGACATAACCAGTTGTGGTTCTGGAACCTCCACTTCTGGCTCCTTTATCTTAAGCTTCCTAGCCTTCTTTCGGCCTTTCAATTCATCAATTGATGCTACTTTTATTTGCCTCGACATCATGTCCTCTGCGCATAAAATTTCTTTTGGAGTTAAAGTCTTTATAAACAACACCTTTCCGTACAAAGCTCGAATCGACCAAGTACAGTAGATGACTTCCAATACGTGTTTACAAAGTGCCAAAGGGGTAGATATACCTTCTGATTCGAAGATTTCTTTCCACACTAATGTTGCCCTTAATCTCTTCTCTACCAAGACTATTCTCCAATCTATTTGTTCAACGGGAAGGTCAAGAAGAGCTTTAGTGTTGGATAAAATCTGAGGTGTTTTGTCGAATAAACTGTTTCGAAATGGACCTGCAAAACAAACAATTCACACATTAGCGTCAAACGACAACAACATTGATAACTTATCAATAAATAGAAGGAACTGATACTCACTAAATACACTCCAATATTCTGAAACACGACCCATTCCAGTCGACCCAAAGATACCCACATTCCTCACAAAGAAATAATCCGAACCATAACTATTTGTTCCCTCTTACGACGAAGATACAAAGTATATCTCCCTTTTTCAGTTAAGTGCTCCTTGAGGTAGTATGAGTATACAACGTCCTTCACCTCAAAAAATAACCCTTGTTCAAATGCTAAGCATTCAATCGACAATAAAATCCTCCAAGCATTCGGCATTAGTTGTGAAGGAGCGATCCCATAATGATCCAAAACTTCCCAAGCTAACCTCGGTATGGGGAATCTAAGCCCATTAGAAAATGGTACTACATAAAACCCAATCCACCCAGGAATTTTATAGTCGATTCTTTCAGTCGGCAAGGGTACTCTCAACTCCATTGATCTAGGAAATCTGTACTTACACCTGATTTCCATCAGCATACCAGCCGTCATTCGACTAGCTGGGTTCTTGGTTAGCAAGTTGGTTGGCTCACTTGTGCTCACCGCTCCACTAAACTCCTCAACTGCTGCCAATGATCTAATAGGAATTGCATGCACGGGAATTTCACGCGACAAAATGGTAACAGGTCCCTCCTCGGATAATTCTTGACGCGACCAGTCCCTTAATGATTTTTCTTCTGTTGATTCACTCGATGATACTCCTACGAATTTATCTATCTATTCGCCTAAACTTTCTAAAGATTCTCCACTCGACATTTTCTACTCGACGAGTCTACAAACAAATAATTTCTAAGATTTGGGTTTCTTAAAGATCAAATCCTACTCGCCTCTCCAAACACAAATCCACCAAATAACGTATGATTCAAAAGATCAAACAACCTAATTTAGCTAAGAACAGTTTGAAGCTACTCTATGAATATTCAAAGGAAAAGAAGAACGCGAAGAGAGTTTTGAAGAGTACCTTGGAGCCTTGAAGTTTTCTCTCCCAAATCGTTGATCTTGTGAATGAAACAAATGAACCTATCAAGCCACTCTTATACTACTTCTTTTGGCGGTTCATTTCCCGCCAAAAGACTCCTCGTTATTCGCATTAGGTTTTACTTCGTTAAACGACACGTGGAAGTCTAGGAAATATAAAATTTTTCGTCGAAAACAATGATGAATTCTGGATTATCACAACTTGACACCACTTGCTCTCAGCAGCAAAATTCTCTTCACAACTACATTCACCATTTGACACGACATCATTAGATATTAATGTGGCTTTCATTCAAGAAAAATTAATTGGGCAAACCCCGGTGCATGCCTTATAATCACTCGACACCTGATAAAAATATTGAATAGATTGTGCATTAGACACATTTCAAGTGGAACTCCTGAACCTACATTCGGTTCAGTCGACTAAGGGACATTCCCCATGACTCTTGAGGAGTCAAATGGAACTCCTGAACCTACATTTGGTTCAGTCGACCAAGGGACATTCCCCATGACTCTTGAGGAGTCAAATGGAACTCCTGAACCTACATTTGGTTCAGTCGACTAAGGGACATTCCCTATGACTCTTGTCGAGTCAAATTGAACTCCTGAACCTACATTTGGTTCAGTCGACTAAGGGACATTCCCCATGACTCTTGAGGAGTCAAGTGGAACTCCTGAACCTACATTTGGTTCAGTCGACTAAGGGACATTCCCCATGACTCTTGAGGAGTCAAATGGAACTCCTGAACCTACATTTGGTTCAGTCGACTAAGGGACATTCCCTATGACTCTTGTCGAGTCAAATTGAACTCCTGAACCTACATTTGGTTCAGTCGACTAAGGGACATTCCCTATGACTCTTGTCGAGTCAAATTGAACTCCTGAACCTACATTTGGTTCAGTCGACTAAGGGACATTCCCTATGACTCTTGTCGAGTCAAATTGAACTCCTGAACCTACATTTGGTTCAGTCGACTAAGGGACATTCCCTATGACTCTTGAGGAGTCAAATGGAACTCCTGAACCTACATTTGGTTCAGTCGACTAAGGGACATTCCCCATGACTCTTGTCGAGTCAAATGGAACTCCTGAACCTACATTTGGTTCAGTCGACTAAGGGACATTCCCCATGACTCTTGTCGAGTCAAATGGAACTCCTGAACCTACATTTGGTTCAGTCGACTAAGGGACATTCCCTATGACTCTTCTCGAGTCAAATGGAACTCCTGAACCTACATTTGGTTCAGTCGACTAAGGGACATTCCCCATGACTCTTGTCGAGTCAAATGGAACTCATGAACCTACATTTGGTTTCGTCGACTAAGGGACATTCCCTATGACTCTTGTCGAGTCAAATTGAACTCCTGAACCTACATTTGGTTCAGTCGACTAAGGGACATTCCCTATGACTCTTGTCGAGTCAAATTGAACTCCTGAACCTACATTTGGTTCAGTCGACTAAGGGACATTCCCTATGACTCTTGTCGAGTCAAATTGAACTCCTGAACCTACATTTGGTTCAGTCGACTAAGGGACATTCCCTATGACTCTTGTCGAGTCAAATTGAACTCCTGAACCTACATTTGGTTCAGTGGACTAAGGGACATTCCCTATGACTCTTGAGGAGTCAAATGGAACTCCTGAACCTACATTTGGTTCAGTCGACTAAGGGACATTCCCCATGACTCTTGTCGAGTCAAATGGAACTCCTGAACCTACATTTGGTTCAGTCGACTAAGGGACATTCCCCATGACTCTTGTCGAGTCAAATGGAACTCCTGAACCTACATTTGGTTCAGTCGACTAAGGGACATTCCCTATGACTCTTCTCGAGTCAAATGGAACTCCTGAACCTACATTTGGTTCAGTCGACTAAGGGACATTCCCCATGACTCTTGTCGAGTCAAATGGAACTCATGAACCTACATTTGGTTCAGTCGACTAAGGGACATTCCCTATGACTCTTGTCGAGTCAAATTGAACTCCTGAACCTACATTTGGTTCAGTCGACTAAGGGACATTCCCTATGACTCTTGTCGAGTCAAATTGAACTCCTGAACCTACATTTGGTTCAGTCGACTAAGGGACATTCCCTATGACTCTTGTCGAGTCAAATTGAACTCCTGAACCTACATTTGGTTCAGTCGACTAAGGGACATTCCCTATGACTCTTGTCGAGTCAAATTGAACTCCTGAACCTACATTTGGTTCAGTCGACTAAGGGACATTCCCCATGACTCTTGAGGAGTCAAATGGAACTCCTGAACCTACATTTGGTTCAGTCGACTAAGGGACGATCCCCATGACTCTTGTCGAGTCAAATGGAACTCCTGAACCTACATTTGGTTCAGTCGACTAAGGGACATTCCCCATGACTCTTGTCGAGTCAAATGGAACTCCTGAACCTACATTTGGTTCAGTCGACTAAGGGACATTCCCCATGACTCTTGTCGAGTCAAATGGAACTCCTGAACCTACATTTGGTTCAGTCGACTAAGGGACATTCCCCATGACTCTTGTCGAGTCAAATGGAACTCATGAACCTACATTTGGTTCAGTCGACTAAGGGACATTCCCAATGACGCTTGTCGAGTCAAATTGAACTCCTGAACCTACATTTGGTTCAGTCGACTAAGGGACATTCCCTATGACTCTTGTCGAGTCAAATTGAACTCCTGAACCTACATTTGGTTCAGTCGACTAAGGGACATTCCCTATGACTCTTGTCGAGTCAAATTGAACTCCTGAACCTACATTGGTTCAGTCGACTAAGGGACATTCCCTATGACTCTTGTCGAGTCAAATTGAACTCCTGAACCTACATTTGGTTCAGTCGACTAAGGGACATTCCCCATGACTCTTGAGGAGTCAAATGGAACTCCTGAACCTACATTTGGTTCAGTCGACTAAGGGACATTCCCCATGACTCTTGTCGAGTCAAATGGAACTCCTGAACCTACATTTGGTTCAGTCGACTAAGGAACAATCCCCATAACTCTTGTCGAGTCAAGTGTAAATCCTGAACCAGCATTCGGTTTAGTCGACTAAAGGACAATCCCCATGACTCTTGTCGAGTCAATTGTACTCCTCAATCAGCACTCGGTTCAGTCAACCAAGGGACAATCCCCATGACTCTTGTCGAGTCAAGTGTAACTCCTGAACCAACATTTGTTTCAGTCGACCGAAGGAACATTTCCCACGAGTCAAGTCGAATCAAAGTCTAAAACTAAAACCTCATCAGATCATATGATGTATGCGATATATTCCAGAACCACGTTTTATACATACTCTTATAAATGTGATACATTCTTATCACATGCTTTTATGATTAATGTCATACGACGCAAATGTATATACTCTCTAAGACAAAAAAATTTTGACTTAGAGAGTAAGGGACAAACTATATGGACCAAACTTGAGCCAAGGGTAAAACCGTCTTTTACCTTAAAGCCCAAAAAAACACACTATACGTGCCAGATTTGGGCCAGGGGTAAAATTGTCTTTCCATTTGAAACCAATGTCAGATAAGGCCCACAGACAGAGATGCTAAATACCGGAAAGCCCAAGGTAAAGCCCAACAAAACCCTTATTCCACTTGCAGAAAAATGATTCATACATAAAGCCAAATCTATACCAAACATTTCCCATTTACCCTAATCATAATCAAACTGCTCCACTTTGTTCACTAAATAAAGATATCTTAGCACATTGTGGGACTTATGCCAGCTGCAAAAGTCACTCACCTTCAACTATAAATTGCAACAAAATATGAGAAACATGGCAGTTCTTTCTGACGAGCTTCTCTTCTCTGACATAAGCTCTCAGAGCTTCACATTTCCTAAACACTTTCTTCCGCCCTCACGGCCACCCAAAGAAGGTCAAGGTAATAGCAAACCTTGCTTTCATAGTTAACATATTTACTGTTCATTTCATACTACTGACTTGGGGGTCGGAGTGTCCCCGGTACCTACCACACCGGTAGGCAGTCTACTCACATTCATTCTTCTTTGTTTTGCAGGATCGTTAGTACCCCTATTTCCAAATTCTGATTGTGGACCTCGGTCGAATTCCAGCATCCACAATGAGAAAGCCCATAGCTATTTGATAACATCCATGTCTGAGGTTCTTGCTGCACAGCATGATCCTATGGCGACTGCATCAATGATTATGTAGTCATTATAGTTTATATTTAGGCAACCTTCAGACCGGCAACAACATGAGGCAATAGTCTCTGTATTGACCGCTAGAATGAAGGAAGACACTTTAGTCTGAGACCATGTGTTAAGGATGATGTCTCATCTTAATATGGCTAAAACTCATGGTGCACGTATCAATGTGCAAAGCTAGGTGACAATGATCATGGAAACCTTTCTGAAGAGTTTCATGCAGTTCAAAAGCAACTGTTTTATGAATAAGTTTACTTTTACGTTGACTGAACTGCTAAATGAGCTCACCAATTACGAGTCCAGTATGAATGGTCCTCATAGGTCCAATGTCGAGGCAAATATTACCGAATCTTCTAAATCTGTAAGGAATAAGAAGAAAGACAATTGGAAGGCAAAAGTAAAACCAATGAAAAAGAAGAACAACAAAGGCTCTAAGGGAACCAATGCCAAAGGAATTGTCCGAAATACTTTTTTGAGCTTAAAGAGGAGAAGAATACAGGTAAATACGATTTACTTGTCATTGAGTCTCTTTTGGTGAAAGATGATAAATCCATATGGATTGTTGATTTTAGTGCCACTAACCATGTTTGTTGTTCTTTGTAGCTACTTGACTCATGAAGGGACCTTGCTAAAGATAGCTTCACAATGAGAGTTGGGATAATGGATGTTGTTTCATCGAAAGTAGTGGGAGTTTCAAATTTGAATTTTAATATATGTTTGAATGGTGTACTATATATTCCTGGTTTTCGTAGGAATTTGATTTCCGTAAAAAAACTTATAGAATGTGGTTTTTTCTATTTCATTTAATAATAAGTCAGTTATTATTAGTAGAAATAGATTAAATATATGCACGGAAACTCCGAGAATAATTTATGTATTAAGGTCGTTAATGTATGAATCACTGCTTAATAATGAAATATTTAAGATTGAAATATCTAAAACAAAACGACAAAATATTTCTCATGATGATAAATATTTATGGCACCTTAGACTTAGTCACATTAACCTTGACCGGATAGATAGACTAATTAAGAACCGAGTTTTAAATCAGTTAAAACTCGGTACTTTACCTGTCTGCCAATCCTATCTAGAAGGCAAAATAACCAAGAGACCTTTTACTGGAAAAAAAGGTTAAGAGCCAAAGAAACATTTGATCTAATACATTCGGATGTTTGCGGACCGATGAATGTAAAAGATTGAGGTGGTTATGAATACTTTGTCACTTTCATTGACGATTATTCTAGATATAGATATGTTTACCTAATGCAGCACAATTCAGATACATTTGAAAAGTTCAAAGAATATCGTGCTGAGGTTGAGAACCAGTTAGGAAAAAGTATCAAAATTTTACGATCAGATCTTGAAGGAGAATACCTTGATAGAGATTTCGAGGAATTCTAAGTTGAGCATGAAATTTTTTCACAGCTCACAACACCTGGAACACCACAATAAAATGGTGTTACAGAAAGGAGAAATCGCACCCTACTAGACATGATGAGATCGATGTTTAGTTATAGCACTATACCTAGTTCATTTTGGGGGTATGCATTGCAAAATAAAATGTATATCCTGAATGTAATTTCTTCCAAGTCTGTTTTTAAGACTCAATTAGAGTTGTGGAGTGGTCATAAAGTTAGTTTGCGACATTTTCACATATGAGGGTGTCCGGCACATGTGCTAAAGAATAAGACTATTATGTTGGAACCACATTCACAGATGTGCCTATTTTTAGGCTATCCTAAGGAAACTATGGGTGGATTCTTTTATAGTCTTGAAGATAATAAAGTATTTGTGTCGACAAATTCTTTATTTCTTTAGGAGGATTATCTGAGAGAGTTCAAACCTCAAAGTCGTAAAGTGTTACTTGAGGAGTTATTTGCTGGTACGACGAGTAAACCATTATCAAATGTTGACAAAGACATTACACATTCTACATCTGAAAGTCAAATGCAATCAAGATACCATACCACGTAGACGTAGTGGGAGGGTTTCGAAACAACCTGAACGCTATCTAGGAAATAGTGAGGTGCAAGTTGTTGCATCATGTGATGGTATAGATGATTCATTGACCTATCGTAGTGCAATGGAAGATACTGATAAAGAGGAATGGCTCAAAGCCATGAACCTCGAGATGGATTTTATGTATTTTAACTCAGTTTGGGAACTTGTAGACCAACCTAATGGAGTAAAACCCATAGGTTGCAAGTGAATCTATAATAGAAAAATAGGAATAAATGGGAAAGTACAGACTTTCAGTCTAGGCTAGTGGCAAATGGTTATACCTAGAAAGAGAGAGTTGACTATGAAGAATCTTTCTCGCCAGTAGGCATGATTAAATCCATCAGGATTCTTCTTTCCATTTCCGCATATTATGACTATGAGATTTGGAAAATGGATGACAAGACTGCATTCTTAAATGGCAATCTTGATGAGAGTATCTATATGGTACAACCAGAAGGGTTTATTACCGAAGGTCAATTGTAAAAACTTTACAAATTGCAAAGGTTCATTTATGGACTTAAGCAAACATCTAAATCTTGGAACATAAGGTTTGATACTACGATCAAGTCCTATAACTTTGAGCAGAACATCGATGAGCCTTGTGTCTACAAGCGCATCATTGATGGTAAGGTGGTTTTCCTTGTGTTATACGTCAATGATATTTTACTCATTGGGAATGATGTAAAGATATTATCGGATGTGAAAATATGGCTAGCTAACCAATTACAAATGAAAGATTTGGGAGAGGCAAGTTATGTACTTGGGATCCAGATCATTCGGGATCGCAAGAAACTATTGTTAGCAATGTCTCAAGCATCTTATATCGATAAGATTCTTATACGATTTGGTATGCAGAATTCCAAGAAAGGTAATTTACCTTTCAGATATGGAATTCATTTATCTAAGGAACAATCTCTTAAGACACCTCAAGGAGTTGAGGAGATGAGACATATACCATATGCTTCAGCAGTTGGAAGTCTTATGTATGATATGTTATGCACGAGACCAGACATCTGTTTTGCAGTGGGAGTAGTCAGTAGGTTTCAATCCAACCCAGGATTAAATCATTGGGTAGCGGTGAAACATATTCTCAAGTATCTTCGGAGAATGATAAATTATATACTTGTATATACAAGTCAGGATATGATTCTGAGAGGATATACAGACTCTGATTTTCAGACGGATGTCTATTCTAGGAAATCAACATTAGATGCTTAATGACAAAGTCCTTATCTTTAACTTATCATTTCTTTTACTTTGGTATGACATTCACATTTTTGTGTTGGCCATTGCAAGAAAGCATTAGTTGTTTAATGACAAGGTTAATTGTCTCGTGTAAGAGAATATGATCTCTACCATTTCTCTCACTTCCTAAGGTTAACATTTTGCATTCATTCACACAAGGGTTGTGAGAAAGAATTTGAGATAAAATAGAGAGAGTTTAAACATTCACAAGTGTTGTGAGAGTGTTTGAAATTCTAAAAAGCCAAACACTATTGTGACATCTTAATTCTCTAAATTGTTTAGAGGTTTGATCTTTGTGAGTGAAGCCCACTCTTTGGTTTGTTGGTTTCGAGTCATAGTTCGCAAGATCGAGTGGTTGATCTAAGCGTTGGACAATAAATGATTGATCTTGGCCACTACAACAAATGGAGAAGGCAAAGAAAATTTTAAAGATCCATATCAGACCTGATGCCACCTCAAGTAACTTCCGCCGCGCTAAGGAAAGTCGTTTCCTACAGAAAGTGCATTGTTATTTCTCTTTGAGTAATAACACAAGTCATTACGCCTTTATACATATCTTTAATGGCTGTAATATAAGTAACACGTACTCATTTCTTTTCTAGTACCCTTCAAAAAATTTCTCTTGGTACTCTACCGTATGTTTTACTATAAATACCATATGAAGGTCTTTCTCCCTACTACGATAATATTCAATCGATCTCCTTAGCAAATGTATGGCTTCCATAGTCGATTTTCCTGACATGAACCCAAATTGGTTATTAGGTATACTTTTTTTCTTTCTTAACATGTGCTCAATTATTATTTTCCACAATTTTATTGTGTGACTCATTAGCTTTATGACTCTGTAATTTGCACAATTTTATATATCTCATTTATTCTTGCAAATAGGTATCTAAATACTCTTCTTTCATTCCTCTTGCATTAAAAAAATATCATAATTGTAGCAAATATCATTTTTATATCTTATTAATCACTCACTCTTATTACAATATAAAATATACACATTTAAAAAAAATACTATTTGAATCTAATAAAGATTTCTGCAATTAAGAACATAAATCACCTATAACATTTTTTTTTCTTTTAAATATGTGATAAGGGAATGAGAGTGGAGTATCTGAATGATTGATTGTGTTTACCTCCTTTAAATGATTAGGGAATGATAATGTAATTAGTGGGTCCCATGCAAAAATAGAAGGAAGAAGAATGAGAGTCCCATTCCTATGATAAATTTTTCCGCTAAACCATTAATTTACTTATAATGAATTAATAATTGATGGTAAATAAGAAAATTTATAATTAATCATGAATAAAAAAAATTAATAATAAAATAATGATTAATTTTATTATGTACAATATTATAATAAACATGCGTATATTTCTTCTAAAAAATTTACTAATTTATTTTATTAGTGGATAAGACATAATTTTAACAAATGGTGTTTTTATAATTTGTTAACAATTTATTTCGATTACGAGATAAAGTAAACGCATTGAAATAATACTTGGTTTGATTATGATTCATGCAGATAAGTAAATAATTTATTTTAATTCTCATACATCATTCTTATTTCAGTTCGATCCGATTTCAACCGATTTTGTAGTTATAAGTGACCGGCGTTGTCACACTCGTATAACGCAAGCGCACGTATCGTTCAAGTAGTATAAAAAGTATCGATCCCACGAGGACTTAATACCTAATCTATTAATTTATGAAGTCAAATGTTTACGAGTATCTAATGGATTGATTGATTGGATGGTGATTTTAAATTTAAAAACAAGTAAATAAAATGGCACGAAAGTAGGTTTAGGAAAATTCAATATTAAGAAACTATATAGGGTTGTGAATCTTTCCAATATCTTTTAAAAGATGAAGTGATTATTTTATGTTTATGTAATATATTGGTCTACTAACCTGGAACACGAAATTCTGCAAAAGCCTCTGTCGATGGTCGGATGCAAATACCCAGTGTAACCCAATTAATCATATGTCTATGTCAGCCAAGTTACCTAAATTCATTAAGATTAAGTTCCAATTGTGGTTACCCCGCCCGACAGGTATATGTCTATCCCGTAAGAAATATATTAAAGGGTTATCTATCATCAAGGAAGATCGTGGGCTATTAAGTGTAAGACTGAAACCTAAAATTCATTTGTCAAGTTTATTTTAAGTTTACCAGATCAATCTTATTAATGGCCAGTTAACAAGAAGCATTAAATTTAAGACTTAATAAGTAAACTTTTATATTACCCAAACTATAAAATAATCTTTTATAACCCGGTGATATTGGAATTCATCACAACCTCATATAACAGACTTAGTTACGACACATATCTAAGGCTAATAAAAACTTAAATAAAATAAAAGACATAAAGTAAATGCTGGAAATTAAATAAAGTAAATGTTGTAAATTAAAAATATAAAAGTACAATAAAAGAAAATATTGGGGGTTAGAGGATCCACTTTTAATATTTCAAAATTAGAAATCTCTATTATTCTCAATGTTTACCGATTAAGTAACCAGACCATAAATGCGGTAATTTCATTTGTCTCAATTAAATCCAACCGACCATATAGGCGATAACAAGGTTATTACCTAAACCGACCATATAGGCGGAAACTACGTCTGAAATGAAAAATCAACCATATAGGCGGTAAATAAGGTTGTCACCTAAACCGGCCATATAGGCGGTAACTAATTAATCCAAATTTTAATTAAAATAAGGCTAATTCATTATATTAAAAGTCTCACATTTTCACCAGCATAATGAGATTACATGCTCATGCTGTAAAAGAAAACACACAAAATTTTATTAATTAAATAAAAAGAAAATACAAGAAAACTTAAATAAATATATAACACACTTTCCTTTAGGTTTTCATGGAGAAATTCCTCTAAAGAAACATGGAAAATTTACAAAGTTTAACTTGGTATTTATAGGAAAATCTAAAGGTTTCCACCAATTTCTCCACCAATTGCTCCACCAAACATGACATCAAACATGACACAAAACATGGCACCAAACATGACACCAAATCCTCAACCAAACATGCTTGCATGTTTGGTGGAAGTTTGACAATTTTTATTTTTTTATTTTTTTATTTTATTTTATATTTTGAAAATGACTATAGTAATTACACAAAATATACTAGATTATTCATCAATTTAGGTCTTGTAAACTTCAGAATTCGAAAATATTTAAAACTTAAAAGTTGTAGATCTTTGTGTCTTCTTTAATGTGCAACTTGAATTAGCTCAATCGGATATCGGATGAAAAAGTTATGGCCAAAACACCAAACTTGCGCAAAATTGGAATTTAGGACTGTACTTCGTGACGCGTATAGTAAATTTCTGTTTTCGCCATTTTTTTGCTCCGGATTTCATCATTTTAGCCCCGAGTTGATTCCATTAAGTCCTAATACTTTATTTATCTACAAAACACATAAAAACACATCAAAACGTTCATCAAATCCGAGAAACTAAACAAAATATTATGTAAAAGAAGCGATAAATATTGATATATTTTTCGCTGATCAATAAGTATGTATAGAGGCCTAGAGGGTATAGATTCTCTGTTCTCCAAAAACAAATATATATTTTATTTTTTATTTATATAAAATAAATGTCTTATTATTGAAAATATATTCCTGAGTTCAGTCAGTAGTCAAAGAAGCTTTGATAAAACTCGTAGACCAATGACTTGCCTTCTTTAATTAATAAATAAGAAAAATATTTAAAATGGAAAATGTGTTGAAAGAATGAATATGAATCAGTGTCAGAGTCAGAGAAGATGTCCAGAATTCCATAAAGTGACCACATTTTTATTTAATTTATTTATTTTTGTTGTTGAAAATTTCACCACCCTTTACGCCTACATTTGTTGCCTATAATTGACCATTGTCCACTTAAATTTTTTATTTAAAAAATTATGTTATAACAAGGACCTTTTAGGGCATCCACATCTATATTTATTTATTTTTATCTTCGATTTATTAAGTTTTCCATACATACAGGGTCTTAAATAATTAAGGGAATTTTATTATTATTTTTTAAAAAAAACTGATTAGAATAAAAAATTTATAATTTATTCCAAGCCAAACTTAAAAACTTATATTTAATTCTATGAGTTTAAAATTACCAAAAAATACAAGGGATTAACAAAATAAATTGAAACGCACATCTTATACGTATATGGGGTGTGGTGTGTGTTTGAAAAAAATATTATATCATTTTTTTTTTCCATTTTTACTTTAAGACTTAAAAATCTCAAAAAATATAAAAGTATTTCGTGAAAAATTTATATATCATCGATTTATAAATCTACAAGTTTTAAAACAAGACTCAATATCGATATGTTTATAAATAAAAAATGATAAAAAAATGACACATATATTTATAAGAAAATAATAATTTCAAATTATTCATTTTTAAAAACTCATATATCTTTCATCTAAACTGCAAATCACAAATTGTAAAAATATATATACACTTAACATACATACCTATAATTATTATCAACAAACCTCTCTTAAATTCAGACTTACATAAAGTCGAAATTAGCCCCAAAATTATGATCACAGTCACATTGTTAACCCCCCAGTCACATTGGGCATAATCACATTTGTCGACCTTCAGTCACATTTGTGACATCAATCACATTTCCGACCATTTGTAACATTACCAACCTTCAATCATATTGAGCCTAGTCACATTATAGACCCTTATTCATTTTTGTGACCTCAATTATATTAATTATCTTAGTCATATTGCCGACTTTCAATTATAGTAAGCACATTCACAATTATTACCTCAGTCAAGTTTGTGATATCAATCATATTAGTTATTTCAGTCATATTAAGCACAATCACAATTATGACATCAGTCACATTGCCGACCCTCAGATACATTGAACACAATCAGAATTGTGACATCAGTTGGCAATGACCCACAATAACATTTGTGACCTCAATCACATTACTGATCATAGGGCGTATTGAGCATTGTCACATTTGTGACGTCAGACACATTTATCATTGTATTTTTTTTTTATCTAAAATCATAAAATGACTATCAATTAAGTATATGTCTTAGTGTGTATTTGTTTAAGTACAATTAGTTATAATGTGACTATAAGTTGTTTCATATGCACACGAAAAATCAAAGAGTAATCAAGTGATTTTAAAATACAATGTCCAAATGGGAAATACGAGGTTTAAAATGTATTAGGATTGCCCACCCCTTTATTTTTAAAGAAAAATGGAGAAAAAAGTTGATCAGATATATTATTAGTCAAATCAATAAAAAGAAATTGTTGACAGGTGATTTAAATCTCAGGGGCAATATCAGAATAGTGCTCTCGGGACAATCCTCCTTCAACCTTAAATTTGTTTGGTTATGAGGAGACCAAAAACAAACTTAACAAAAGGCAAAATAACCACAAAAAATCAACAAAGAGAGTTTAACGTGGTTCGGCGGGATGGATCCAGCCTACGTCCACGGGCACAAAATGGGTGAGGGGAATTTTATTACTTGAATGAGCTCGACCGACCTGTTAGGCTGTTACCACTGGCCCATATGGAACCGAGTTGTTTATGTTCTGCTTGTTTACAAGATATGACTAACCAACCCTTACAAATGTGTTTTCATTCCCTTTATATACTAAAAGAAATGCACATTATTCCTCCAACTTTATGACGTCACCCATTTGGATTCATGAACCATTGACCGGCTCCCTTCTCCAAGGCTACCTGGTCGAAAGTCAACCTACTACCACGTACTCTGCCCGACGTGATAACGATGTCACAGAACTTTCTTATGCTCTGCCCCATGTGAAAGTGATGTTTCATACCTATCATGCTCTCTGCCCATGTGAAAGTGACGTTTCACCTATCTTACTCTATGCCCTATGTGAAAGCGACGTTTCACCTATCTTACTCTCTGCCCCATGCGAAAGTGATGTTGCAAACCTTGATCAAGTGGTGGGAAGTGGTATAGGGAAGAGTTTGAGACGTATTACCACCTGACCAGTCTCCCATAGGCCGGTCGGAGTAATCCTCTGAACTGAGGATGCTGTTGCCGATCTGATAGTATCTGGGCAATCGTGCTGAACTGGTCGGCCATGGATTATAGGTGGTCGGCCTTTACCGTTAGAACATGTCATGTCGTATGGTCGACACTACTCTGAAGGTCGGGCCGGTATCCAGGGTCTGGTCAAGCGAGAGTCTACCTTTATTGAAACTGGTCTTCCATAAGAGGAAATTACCATTTCTACCTTTGTTGTACTGTTTAAATGCCTTGGTGCTAGAAATTACCATCAACATCTGTTCCCTAGTTATCGGTTCCAACAAGTGTACGAGTTGGTGCCGGGAACTATAAAAAAGATGGTATGGTTGATCAACTGGCGGTCTGTTTTTGAAATCCGAAAAAGAAAATATCACATCGGCCCGAAACAAATCGGCTTCGGTACAATTTCTGTGCTCGGTCTAATTTCCTCTCTAATGTCTTTCCCTGCCAAAGTGAAATTTCTCTCCTTACCCTTCTAGGAACTGTCTCTCGAGACGCGCAACTGTCATGTCCCCCTAAATACCCATCAAATCATCTATAGGGTTTAATCTGAGCCTGACACTTGTCAACTATCGGCCAGTTCCCCGCCAAAAATGAACAAAATCGACCATTCACAGCCAACTCAAAAGACGCCCGATCTCTGCTGTTCATTCAATTCTGACGGATCACACCGAAATCGACACATGGTGCACATCTGAGGCTTTTTCTTGATCCAACGGTCACAGGTACACCGAACCGACTATAAGAAAGCAAAGTAAACACTATTTCTCTATTTTATATGAATTCGAACTGTCTCGACTGCAAGAGCTATCTTCTCTCCCAACTGTGACCATCAAAATCAACGAACAACCAGACCGTGCAGACCCACTTTCAGACCTTCAGGAAGAATCAAGTAAGTCTCCGAACGACCTCCTCACATTATGCTTTATGGGCTATGAACTATGTTGTTTTTCTTTTTGTGTTTGCTTGTGTTCCTGTTGCGTGTGGTGGAGCATGCCTCAGTTTTGGGATTTTGGTTATGCTTGTTTTTTTGATGGGATGATTGACAGTAGGTTAAGATAATTTCGGGTTGTTTCGGGTTTCGTGTTTGGCTCAATACTGCTAGGAAAAGATTTGCTGTTTGTGGCTTTTGATATGGCATAAGAGACTGTAGGCCCAGGTTCCCAGAAATTTAGAATAACTGCCCGAGTTCCCGTTAGTTTGAGATTAAACATTAACCGTCTTTTTCACCCATTTCGGCTGCTAGGAATGTCTGACATCGAGTCTTCCTCGGTAAACCCTGCAAAACCTCCATCTCCTCGTGTATGGGGGCATCCAGCGTAGAGGACTGTGATACTACCCCCACTCCCTCTGAAATAGAGGAAGATATTTATCGTCAAAGAATTCCACGGAAGGACCCGGAGCCCGGGAAATTAGACTGCTTGGCCTTGGACATGAATCGACCCTCCAAAATAACCAATGATGACCTGGACTTGCTCCGCCATCGTTACGTGATTCCCCCAGACATTGCCTGGAAGTCCCTCGTCCATATGATCGCGCCAGCCAACCTGATGAAGGCTCAGTTGCACTTTTCCCCGCTTTCTTTGAATGCGGACTCCGACTGCCCATTCAGCCCTACTTCGCCTGGTTGTTGGCCAAGATGGAGATCGCCCCTTGCCAGCTAAGTCTGAATAGTTGGAGAATTCTGGCCAGTTTGTACGTAATTTGGCACCAGGCAGGCCTCGGTGAACCGACTCTCGAAGAAGTGAAGAGGCTATATAGACTGAAGGCCAACCCCAGAACACATCATGGTTGGTACTATCTATCGGCCTATGCCGAGTCATCCAACATCGTCCGCAAACTTCCCGACTCTAATAAGAACTTCATAGACATGTGGTTCTGGGCCACGAGAGATTAAGTCCGGACCTTGAGAACGTTTGAGGAGGAGACCGAAGTTCCAGCCATCTTCAGGGCGGGAGGGTATGAACCGAACCCTTAATATTTTTGTTTCTCCCTTTTGTGATCGAATTCTAACTCCTTGATCCTCCTCAGCCTGCTGGAAAGATACTCCCAAGGTTTCTCACAGGGTCCGAGTTCGGATAAAGTTCGCTCGGTAATATGCTGACCATTGGAAGAAATTGGTCAATGATGCGGCCTTCGTTGATTCGGACCTTATTCGGACTGCTCCTCCGAAGGCCTTAGGGCGGCTAGGTAGATTCTTACTAACTTTCTAACTGATCCCCTGGTCTGCTTAGCATAATAATGACTTGAATTTACTCGAACTCCGGACTGACCATATTTTTACCTTATGTTTTACACGAATGTCGAAGCGCCCAAAATACCTTGATCAATTGGCCGGTGCAACGAAGAAAGTCGGCCAAACTGGGGTCGGGCCCTCTCGGAAACGGTCAACAAATGCCGAGGCCCAAAAAGTGGCTGAAGAGGTGGCTCCGCACACTGTTCAAAGTTCGGCTCCCCCTTCAAGGGCATCGCCACCAATCACAAACTGGCCTGCCAGCCCCCGAAAACCTGCCAGAAAAAAGAGGCGTCTGATCGGGGCAGGGGAAGATGAGCTGAATTGGGAGATAGAGGAGGAACAGGCCCTGAGCTGAAGGCAGCCAACTCGAAAGGAGAAGAAAACGTCGGAGGGCACTTCCAGAAAGTGGAAAGACACTGTGATACTTGGTGCAGAAGACCTCAGTCACGACATCAAAGAGACCACTTCTCACCTGGTGCAGGCAGTCAACGAACTGGCCGACGCCGTCCCTCCAGCGAAGATTCCAAAGTATGAAGATTTCTCTCCCGAGGATGTAGTTACAGGGCTGTGCTCCCAGATGGCCAATGTAGCCACGTTTCCCCTATTCCCGTTCTGAGTTCATGACTTAATCTAATTTCTGATTTTCTATTTCTTCTTGGCAGGCAACCTACCTGGCGGACAAGAACAAAGATCTTCTCATGAGCCTTCTATCTGAGGGTGGCCAAGCCCAGAGGCTTTAGAACCGTCTTACTGAAATGGAGGCCGAGCTGGCTAATAAAGACGAAACAATAAAAAACCTGGAACTGGCCGCAGTCGAGGCTCATTCAGGACTGCCGCCTCTCTGGAAAGGAAAAATGCTGAGGCTGCCAAGAAAGACTTCGAGGCTGCCAGGCCGACAATAGGATCCTGAAGGTGGAAGTGCGCATCGTTGAATCTAAAATGAGGGCCAATGATGAAGAGTTGGCACGAGTTTGTGGGGAGCTCAAGAAAAAAGAGGCAGAGTTGGAGTCCGAGAGGGATGCGATCAGACTTGAGGGGGTCGGGGATTATATCGAGATTATCCCCATGATATTGCCCGACCTGGATATGGGGCCTATCTATGCGGCCATTCGCTTCTGCAAAGGGGAACTCTCACATGAGGAGTTTCAAAAATGTCTACCCCATTCTCCTGAAGAAACACTGGATCCCGATCCCATTTCAGTCACCCCGGTGCCCTTAGCTCCTAAAGATAACTGTCCTGAGTCTCATGATTCTGCCCCCAAAGCTATAATTACCGAGGACTCTCCAGCCATCAATGCGGAAACCATTGCCCCTCCTCCCGAGGCCGAACCTAGCCAACTGCCACCCGAGCCTGAAGAAGAAAAATCCATCTCCCCTGCGTGGGCTGATCCATAGGGGGTAACCCGAACGGGGCCCCATGTAAACTTGAACAAAATGCATTTCTTTCGTAATAACTATTACATATATTCTTGATGACTGCATGTTTCTATTCCTTTCTTTTGCATTTCATAATTTACTCCGAATGCGTTTTTGCAAACGATCACTCGAGGACCGGTCACGAAGGGATAACTCGAGTAAAAAATAAGATCATACGGTAGGACGTAACCCGACCCCAATCTGAGAGAAACACTTGGCTCTGGGGGAATGTTACGTCCCCAGACCGAAGAGGTTGACTCGGTGGGACGTAACCCGGCCCCGATCAGAGAGAAACACTTGACTTTGGGGGAATGTTACGTCCCAGACCGAAAATACTGACTCGGTGAGACATAACCCTACCCCGATTAGAGAGAAACACTTGGCTCTGAGGGAATGTTATGTCCCCAGACCGAAGAGGCTGACTCGGTGAGACGTAACCCGACCTCGATCAAAGAGAAACACTTGGCTCTGGGGGAATGTTACGTCCCCAGACCAAAGAGGCTGACTCGGTGAGACGTAACTCTACCCCGATCAGAGAGAAACACTTGGATCTGGGGGAATGTTACGTCCCCATACTGAAAGGACGGACTCAATGAGACATAACCCGACCCCGAGCTAATACCATCACAGGGCTTCGGCGGAACAAATCCAGTCCTGAGCCGAATAAACCATAGGGCCTCGGCAGAACGAATCCAACCCCGAGCCCAATATCTATATGGCCTCGGCGGAACGAATCCAGCTCCAAGCCGAATGAACCATAGGGCCTTGGCGGAACTAATCCAGCCCCGAGTCGAATGATAGTCGAGACTTACACAAAAGGGAAGAAAATCAACCTTTCAGACTCTGCGGATCCTGACATGGGCATCCTCTTACTAGGCATTGGCAGAAATCATAACAGAAGTAGAGCAAGGTCAAAACGGTGGAGGTGACTTACCACATACTCCTCTAAAAGAGAAAAAAGATAACAACATTGGCGCCCCGAGGCAGCGTCCTACCTGGTGCTTCCAAAACACAATTCTGAACCTTATAATTCAGCATCCCGGCAAGTTGGGATACAGATCGGTGAGCGGCTGAGACCATAAAGGCAAAAACCTCCTCATGCTGGGTGGATCTGGAGCCTGCATGCGCCACGATGGCAGAAAAATCCATGCGCCATGCTTCTCCTTATCCGAGCGGTCAAGCTAAATCTATAGGGACACACTCCCAGAAGTCGCCTCCCCTAAACCGGTTAGGCAGATTGCTTCACAGAGGAATTTCCTCCCCGCGGTTGCAATCCCGGGGTGATATTGCTGATTCGGTTAGGTCGATTGCTTCACGGGGGAAACAACCTCCCCGCGGTCGCCATCTCGAGGTGATGCGGTCGACTTGGTTAGGCTGATTGCTTCACGGGGGAAACAACCTCCCCGCGGTCGCCATCCCAAGGTTCTCCACAAAAATGCGAGTTATGGGGTAGTAATGCTCCGGCCTTGGGGGTTTGATAATGACACTCGTGATTGGTGTGCCACGAGGGGTTCGCGCTTTTTCCCACGTGTACTTCATCCCTTGAAACGTTCTGGATCCTCTAAAATGAAAAGAGCCAGGTCGGAACACTTCCACCCGGGGGTTTGATAATGACACCCGTGATTGGTGTGCCACGGGTTTGGTGCCTTTCCCGGCTTCAGATCATCCCTTCGTATCGAGCAGGTCCCCGGAATATTGAACATAACTTTCAGATCTAATTAAAAAACAAGTAGAGCGGACAAGTTTTTTAATTCAAAAGAGAAAATTTCATTCATATTTGTGGGATCTACCGCCCTTTCTTACAACTTTTTGTGGGTCATTCCAAGAGAGGCTTATTGCGTCACGACACTCAGTTTTTAGGGTTAGGGTTTGTGTTTTGAGGCTTCGGTGTCGCGACACGCAGGGTTTTCGTGTCGCGACGAGGGATTTCTTATTTTTTTTTGCAAAACCAAGTCTTTCGACGGATAAATCCACTAGGACGCGTCTCAAGAGCTGACTCCTTACTCGGCCGTCTCTACTGGATTGACTTTATGTCTTCGTGATTTTGTCAAATTTTTATTTTGTGATAATCCCGCTTGCACTGGCTTGCTTTGTCCTGAAAAATTCCGTTTTTAATTTTTCCTGCAAAAATAATACAAAATTAAAAATAATTCTATAACATGTATACAAAAAAAAAATAGAAATTACAACAAAGTGCATGGGTTGCCTCCCTGCTAGCGTTAAATTTTTCATCTTCAGCCAGACGTGACTGAAATCCATCTGTCAATGAGGTTTCAGCGTTGTTTTGGATGTCCGATTAAAGACATTCCCATGTGTGTTGCTTTTGAAGGGTCTCTTCTAACGGTAAGGTGGTAAAAAAGAGAGTTTTGTCTCATTCAGTGCTCGTGCCACCTTTTTAATCTTTGTTGCTCCAGTGGTTCCTGAAAAAAAAGAAATAAAATCAGGAGGTCTCGTATGGTGCTTGACTTGGAATTGTGGTTCCATTCTGTCAATTTTCTGGGCGATATATTTGATATGTACTCCCCAAAACAGTGATGTTTCTCTAGAACACACTGGATCTTCAATAAGGTCAGACATTTGCTCCTCCATTTGATCTACTTCTTGCTCCATATTTTCTTCACAGATGTATTTTAGGATTTCCGCATTCAATTCTTCATCTGTCATCTGTGAAATGCATGCTCCATAAGTGTCAACCTGAGGATGTAAATAGTTGTCAGATTTTAGGTCTTCATCCTCTGATATGACTGGCTCGGGTAGATCTTCTTCAAACATTTGTGCAATGGATGCTCCAAGATCTTCATTTTGAGGATACAAAATTTCATCCTCGTTCGTTGGTGCAGTTGGTACAAATGGCTTATTTTTTTCATCCTCGTCAGAGTCAGAATAATAAAAATCAAACATAGATTTTGTTGGTTCGGGCTCCTGAATTGATACCTCCGATTCTTGATATTGTTCAGCTTCGTCCTCTGTTATGATGTCATGATGAATCTCAGGATATTCGAAGGCTTCTTCAGTATTATTTGAATTTGCTCCGTGAGATATGTGATTCAGGTTATCTATTAATTGTCTAACTTGATCTGTCATCCTCTGTATAGACACCGCTTGACTCTGAAATTGTGCATCAAATTGAGCTTCTTGTTCCTCTAGCCAATATTTGAGCATGTCAATCAAATTATCTTCCTCTGATTGTTCTGGTTCTTGATGAAGATTGTAAATGGATGGTGGATAAGATGGAAAATGTGATGATTCTTCGTACCTTGAATGATTCCAATAATTCTGCCACTCTGAAAGGTATATACATTGATTGCTCGGGTGGTTACCATCACATATCACACATCTCCCCATTTCGTTCTGATGAGCAAATGTAGTATTGCTTGATTCTTACATCCAGTGATAATTGTTGGGCTGGACAATAGGCTTCAGAAAACCAGACTGTTGCTCCCAGATTTGGGGTGTATCTTCAAGTAAAGCTCGTGATTTCTTAATCTCCCAATAATTTTCCATTTTTCAATCATCTGAAAACAAAAGAAAGAAATAAAAATTACAGATAAAAATAAAAAAAATTAGATACAAGTAAATTAGATAGCTTCAAAATTAATAACTCAAGAAAAATAAGTCCCCAGCAACGGCGTCAAAAACTTGACCGACGTAAACACACACGTATAACGCAAGCGCACGTATCGTTCAAGTAGTATAAGAATACCAATCCCACGAGGACTTAATTCGTACTATTGTTATTAATTATTGATACTATTTATTTACATGTATCTAATTTTGTTGGTTGAATGTGGATTTGATAAATAAAATACTTAAAGACACAAAAGAAAATACTAAGGAAAATAACAAAAGACTCAAAGATTTAAGGTTGTGATTCCACACAATATTATTATAAAGATGAATTGATTCTCTTATATATGTGTAATAAATCGGTTTGCTAACCTGGAACACGAAATTATGCAGAAGCCTCTGTCGATGGTCAGACGCAAATACCCAGTATAACCCAATTGAATCATATGTCTATGTCAACCAAATTACCTGGATTCATTAAGATTAAGTTCCAATTATGGCTACCTCCGCCCGACAGGTATATGTCTATCCTGTAAGGAAATCTATTAAAGGGTTATCTATCCTCAAGGAAGATCGTGGGCTATTGAATCTAAGGCTGAAACCTAAAATCCCTATGTCTAGTTCATTTTAAGTTTACCACATCAATCTTATTGGTGATCAGACAACAAGAAGCATTAAACTTAAGACTCAATAAACAAACTAAAGAATTACCCATAAAAAGAAAATCAATTATTAAGTGTGAATATTGTGTTTCATCACTTCTCTAGAATAAAATAAAATGATGGGGTTAGATGATCCACATTTAATATTTCTTATCTAGGAATCTCACTTATTATAATATATAAATTATTTTATGTTCTGCTTTCTCAGGAATTAATAATGCTAAACATTTAAAACCTGCCATATAGGCGGTAATCCATTTAGTCCAACTACACCAGCCATATAGGCGGTAATTATCTGTCACATAAAGACCAGCCATATAGGCGGTAAAGTAATTTATATTTAGACCGACCATATAGGCGGTAATAAAGTCTGACATTAATTAATCCGGTTAAATTATAATTTATAAATTATAATTAAGTGAGATTTACCTAGATAATTATATTAAAGGTTTCACCTTTTACCCCAACGGAAATTTAACTACAAAACATAAAGTAAATAAATAAAATGCTGTAATAAAAACTAAAAAAAAAATACATAATTTTAATATTACAATAATTTACAAAACTAGATGCTTCCTATGAAATCAGGGAAAAAATCCCAAGGAAAGCACACCAAATGAGGTGCTGAAAGCCTCAATTTATAGGCAAAATTTCGGGTCAGCATCGCGACGCCAACTTCCTTCTTGCATCGCGACGCTGGCTTTGTTGACTTGGTCCACGCGGCTTGACTTGTTGACTGTTGACGCGAATTTCGTCGGCCCAATAGGATTTCGACATGTGGCACGCTGTAAGATTGGTCCAATGGCATATTGACACGTGGCGGAAGATGATTCGCCCATGATTCGGTCCATTCAGAATGTGACACGTGTCACGTGGAGTGTCGGCATCATAGAATTGCGACATGTGTCCATGCATATTTTAGCATGATCAGTTCTGATGATGACACGTGTCAGACTCACGTTAGCATGGTCGGCGCACGTTAGCATCCGACGTATTTTAGCAAGTTTCTTCTGACTGGTCCACGTGTTCGGCGCAAGTTAGCATGCGGTGCACTTTAGACGTCGCGATGCCGATGGATTGCGAGTCGCGACGCGACCAAATTACCAAAATACCAGTTTTCGTCATTTTTCACTGTTTTGGCTCCAAATTGCTTCCAATGATTCCCAAACTTTATTTATCTGTAAAATAATAATAAAACACATCAAAACGTTCACAAAACTCAAGAAACTATACAAAATAGTAGGTCAAATGAGTGGGAAATAGTGATATAAATACCTCTCATCAATGGCATCGGCCCGATGATATCCAGCCCCCATTGGGCGAATGGCCACGAGCTGGATAAAGCAGTCAACTATTCCGCTGGCTGGTGATTGATGTTGGCATTTTTCTGACACCCTTCGCACTTCCGGGCCACCTTTACCCCATCCGGATGCATGGTTGGCCAGTAAAACCTTTGCCTTAAAGCTTTAAAGGCAATTGACTGTCCCCCGACATGACTCCCATAAATCCCTGCGTGAATTTCTCTAAGCACATAGTCGGCTTCCTCATCTGCGAGGCATCTCAAGAGCGGCATCGTATAGCCCCTTCGGTATAAAACTCCTTCAATCAGGGAAAACTTTGTGCTTTTATACTTCAACTTCCTCGCCTCCTTCTTCTCATCGGGTACTTCCCCGGTCTCTAAGTATTTCCTGATTGGCTGCATCCAAGAAGAATCATTTTCTGCATTCAATTCCAACACCTCGGGCTTTCCATTTTTTTCACCTGAAGACAGATCATGGGGATTACTCTGGGCTTTTCCAATCTGATTGACGATGCGAGGCGAGCCAAGGAATCTGCATGATAGTTGTACGTTCCCTATTTTTCCATGTCAACTTTTTCACTTCCACCATGTATGCTACCATATTCGGTTCCCTGGCCTGGAACTATCCCTTCAGCTGCTGGACAGCCAGTTGGGAATCACTCTTCACAACCACATCACGAACACCCATCACCGTACACAACCTTAAACCGGCCAGAATTGCCTCATACTCGGCCTCGTTGTTCGTGACCTCGAAGGTGAATCTCAGGGCGTAAATTACTTCCTCACCTTCACCATTTTTCAATACAATCCCGGCCCCATAATCCTGTGAGCTGACAGATTCATCTACCGACAACACCCATCCGCTTTCCACCACGGTCAAGATTCGGGACCCTGTGAACTCAGTCATAAAGTCTGCTAAGGCTTGACCCTTCACCGCTGCCTTTGACAGGTAAAAAATATCATGCTCACTAAGCTCTACCGACCACCAGTCTACCCGAGACCTCCGGCTTCTGTAGAATCTGTCGTCTCAGGGGATTTTCGGTATAAACCCCAATGGGATGGGCCTGGAAGTAAGGGCGTAACTTCCGGGCCACAGTAATTAAAGACAAAGCCACCAGCTCATAGGCTGGGTATCTAGTCTCAGCATCTAACAAAGCTTTACTAATATAATCTACCGACCTTTGGACTTTATTGGCTTCTTGCACTAAAACTGAACTTACAACATGCTCTGAAATAGCCAAATATAGGAACAAGGTCTCACCTGGGATCGGCTTAGCCAAAAGTAGGGGCTGCGTCAAATACTGCTTCAACTGCAGGAATGACTCATCGTATTCCGCCATCCAGTTGACTTCCCTCTTTGCCCTCTTGATGATATTGAAGAATGGGTGGAACTTGTCGGTTGCTCGGGAAATAAACCGATTTAATGCGGCCACCCGGCCGGTTAGGCTCTGTATTTCTTTAACTGTTCGGGGGGGATTTCAAATCCAGAACAGCTCGGATCTCCTGAGGATTTGTTTCTATGTCTCGGGAGCTCACTATGTAGCCCAAAAACTTTCATGATGCCACCCCGAAAGCACATTTCTCCGAGTTCAACCTTAGACTGTGCTTCCTTAGCAGTTCAAAAGTCATCTTTAGATCGGCCAAATGACACACTGGCTCCTTGGACATGGTTATCATGTCATCGACGTACACCAGCATAGACGTGCCGATGAGGGCTTAAAAATCTTGTTCACCAACCTCTGAAATGTTGCCCCAGTATTTTTCAAACCGAATGACATCACTTTATAGCAATATAACCCTTGATCGCTGATGGAGGTTGTCTTCTCCTCATCCCCATAATGCATCTTGACCTGGTTATATCCCGAAAATGCATCCATAAAACTGAGTAGCCCGTGGCAGGCTGTTGAGTCCACCAATTGGTCTACCTTTGGCAAAGGGAAACTGTCTTTCAGACAAGCTTTGTTGAGGTCGGTAAAATCTACGCACATCCTCTACTACCCGCTGGGCTTTTTCACCAGAACCACATTTGACACCTCTCTGATAAACCCGGATTTCAGTAACCTTTCTACCTCGACACCCATCGCCTTGCACCGCTCCTGGTTGAATATCCTTCTTTTTTGTTTGACCGACCTTCGGGCCGGATCTACCGCCAGTCGGTGATTGAGAAATTTTGGGTCTATACCGGGCATATCACCATGCCCCCATGCAAAAACATCCGGGTACTGCTTTAACAACTTCAGCAGGTCCTGTTTTAAGGCTTCCCCTAAGCCTACCCCTACTTTTACATGTCTTTCCGGTCCGAAGAGCGCTACCAATTCCAACTCTTCAACCGCCCCTAATCGGGAAACCTCATTTTCTCTTCCGGCCACCATCCTCAATGCAGAGAGTCTCCATCGAGACGGTAGTAAAGTAACTCCAGACTGCTTTCTGACTTCCACATACAATCCCAATCTCGTCCCGGGTAGGAAACTTCAACTTTTAATAGTAGCACGACATTGCAGCCTCTGTCTTCATCATAAAAGGCCGACCAACAATGACTTGGTAACTGTTCATGCAGTGTACCACTTTGAAGTTCATCATAACTGTCCGAGTCCGAGGGTGGCTCCCGATCGTCATAGCCAATTGTATTCTTCCCAAAGGAACGGCTATTGAACCCCCGGAATCGTACAGTGGCGTCCCGTCGTCGGTCAGAGTCGCGTACTCCACCTCAAGCCCATCCAAAGCCTCCTTGGAAATTATGTCTACCGCACTCCCGAGATCTACTAGAATCCTATCTACCTCTGTGCCGCCGATCACTGCCTTAATTATCAGTGCGTTGTTATGGGGGAAACTCACCCCATGAGCATCTTCATCTGTAAACATCACTGGCATTGACCGGCCACTCTGGCTTCCCGATGCCTGTTCCATTGCCAATACTTCAGACCCTCTAGTTCGGCTGTAATTCTTCCTAGACCGGTTAGAGTCTCCGGCTAACGTCCTCCCACCATCAATGGTGTATATCTCCCTGCGGTTCGATATCTGCCTGGCCGCCATGGCTTTATGGTTGATATAACTATTCAAGTAACCATTCCATGCCAGGTCTTCCACTTGCTCCTGCAAGTCTTTTTAGCCGTCCGTCTTATGCCCCTTCAAATTATAGTGCATGCAGTAGGCTCTCTCATTCTTTCTATCCGGCGGGTGCTTCTTCAGGTCTGGCTCTGTCAAGAGGCCTTTGCCCTGGATCTCCATGACGATTTGTCTCAACGGCTTGTTCATGGGAACATAGGCCGCTTCCCCATCCACATGGTTCAATTGGGTTGGAGCCCTCATTTCTTGATTATTTGGAGGCATCAGCCTGAATTCTCTCTGCTTCGGAAGTCGTTTCCTGAACTCTCTATCCGGCCTCCGAGGAACTTCCGCCCTCACTACTCTTTCTTTGGCAGTAGTGCCCCTCCGGGCGACCTTCTCCTCCTCTTCTACTGAAGCAAACTTCCGGGCCATCTCCAAGGCGGTGGCGTAATCCGGTGTTTCCTGGATCCTCAGATGGGTCCATAGCCTCCCGACTTTCAGGCCCCCCTTCAAACTTTCTAGAGCCTCTAGCGATTCGTACCTCCCGACCTCAAGCACCAAACTATGGTATCGTTCAACGAAAATCTTCAGGGGCTCGTCATCCCCCTGCTTCATGAGTCTCAACTCCCTGACTGTTTTCTTCGGGACGCACGCCCCCTTAAAATGTCGAACAAACGATTTCCTGAGCTGGTCAAAACTACTGATACTCCCAGGAGTTAGACTTTTGAACCAAAGAATAGCAGGCCCACTCAAGGTTAGTGGGAATACCTTACAAATGGCGTCTCCCACCATCCCTTGAACCTCCATCATCAAAACAAAACTCTCGATATGTGATTTTGGATCGGTATGGGCTTTGAAGATTTTCATAGATAGCATGGTGAATCATTTTGGGAATTCTGCCAACCTTATTTCCTTCGTGAAGGGAGATTCTGTTTCGCCGTCCCGAGCATTCCCATTATCAATTTTGAGATTTTCTTCCCATTTGGCCATTTTCTTCCTAAACCAAGTTTTCATATTACCATCAACATCTTCACGCTGCCTTCCATGAAATTCCTCGCGTCTATCATTCCGGGCACGACGCGTCCCGCGACTAGAGGCCTCCTGTCCAGCTCCACCATGCCTCTTATCTCCCCTTCTGGTGATTCGTGGGCTGTTACATGAGGAGCCTAGTGATTCCCTTTCCTCATCTTTCTACCACAAGCCTTCCACCTGCAAACCCCTTGTCATCACCACAGACCTCACCCCGTAGGGGTTTTTCCTCCTAGGTTCATCATCCCCGCTCAGATCCATGACCCTCTTTCCCTCTTCTATTTCATTTTGCCTCCGACTTGTCCCGGCTTTGAATCTCTCATTGTTCACCTTCTCCATTATTTCCAGTCTATCCATCATAGATTTCATGAGGATCTGGCTTTCCTCTCTGTCTTTCCTCATGCTCTCCTCCATTCTTCCCATCCATTCTGTTGTTGAACTCTCCAATGACCTGTGGTTTCCACCTTCTGCCATTGTCCTACTACGCAAGTTGCTTTTTGTTCCCTGTCCACGGACGGCGCCAACTGTTGACGGGTGATTTCAGTCTCAGGGGAAATATCGGAATAGTGCTCCCGAGACAATCATCATTCAACCTTGAATTTGTTTGGTTATGAGGAGACCAAAAACAAACTTAACAAAAGGCAAAGTAACCACAAAAATCAACAAAGAGAGTTTAACGTGGTTCGGCGGGATGGATCCAGCCTACGTCCACGGGCACAAAATGGGTGAGGGGAATTTTAAGCTCGGCCAACCTGTTACGACTGGCCCATATGGAACCGAGCTGTTTATGTTCTGCCTTTTTACAAGATATGACTAACCAACCCTTACAAATGTGTTTTCATTCCCTTTATATACTAAAAGAAATGCACATTGTTCCTCCAACTTTATGACGTCACCCATTTGGATTCCTGAACCATTGACCGGCTTCCTTCTCCAAGGCTACCTGGTCGAAAGTCAACATACTACCTCGTACTCTGCCTGACGTGATAGCGATGTCACATAACTTTCTTATGCCCTGCCCCATGTGAAAGTGATGTTTCATACCTATCATGCTCTCTGCCCATGTGAAAGTGACGTTTCACCTATCTTACTCTCTGCCCTATGTGAAAGCGACGTTTCACCTATCTTACTCTCTGCCACATGCGAAAGTGATGTTGCAAACCTTGATCAAGTGGTGGGAAGTGGTATAGGGAAGAGTCTGAGACGTATTGCCGCCTAACCGGTCTCCAATAGGCCGGTCGGAGTGATCCTCTGAACTGAGGATGCTGTTGCCGATCTGATAGTATCCGGGCAACCGTGCTGAACTGGTCGGCCATGGATTATAGGTGGTCGGCCTTTACCGTTAGAACATGTCATGTCGTATGGTTGACACTACTCTGAAGGTCGGGCCGGTATCCAGAGTCTGGTCAAGCGAGAGTCTACCTTTATTGAAACTGGCATTCCATACGAGGAAATTACCATTTCTACCCTTGTTGTACTGTTTAAATGCCTTGGTGCTAGAAATTACCATCAACAGAAATAAAAAATGATTAAAGTTGAATGAATCTTAAAAGTTAAAACCATATGATTAAAGAGAAAACAATATACTATTTTTCTATAATAAGTAACACTCACACATAATAAGATCTCAAATGAATAAATGTTAGATAAATTAATAACCTTGATTAAATAATAAAATCTTATAGTCCCAACTTGGGCCAATATTCTAAATTGATAATCTCGTATAAGATAATAATAATTTTAAAAATCTTTAGGGCTGAATGAATATATATAGATTAATTATTTATCAAATACAAATAAAAATAATGACTAACATACAATTTATAATATTATTGAATTTTTTTCCTTGGAAACTTCATTTTCTCAATCAACTCATTTCTAAAATATATAAAGTTAGTTTGTTTTTCTTTTGTTCCTAAATTGAACTCAACCTTGTTATTAATTTGAAAAATATTTTAAAACACTTTCACTGCGTTTTGATAGAGCGTCACTAAAGTGTTAAAACTAGCGTTTCGACACTCTGCAAAACACCTACTTGGATGCTAGCGTTAACGCTCACAACATCATAATTTCACAACATGATTTTATTTTTTGATACTAACTTATACTCTAGCGTTTGTTCCAAAATTTATAAAGCGTTTGTTCCATATACTCTCTGACAATAAGCTATACCAAACACACACCTTATCTTCTATGGTATTAAATTTGAAATGCACTTGAATCAATTTTATGTCTATCTACAATGTACTTATATTATTTTTTGGACTTATATATTGAATATGTACTAATATATATACATACGATAACTTTTGAATTTCTTTATGTAACATATTAATTTTGATTACATCCATTATTTTTTATTTATAACTCATAAATGAATCATGGTTATAAAAAAAAAAGTACAAATACCAAGATGACAAAAGTAATTAAAATATTAAGTTATTATTAAATTTATAAGTATTGAAAAATTATTAAACTATTCATTTATCCATAAAATTTAGGGATGAGCAAAATCGGTTTCGGTTCCGGTTCCGCATAAAACCGGAACCTACATGGAAAAATTCAGTTATGCAATATGTGGAACTGGAACCTACCTAATTAAACAGGGTACCCTATTATTCGGTTCCAATCTGGTTCTGGTCCGATTCCCAATTACCATATTTTAAAATATTTTAATGAAAACTAAATTCCAATACGAGTCCGTAGGAAAAAACGGGGACCAAATCGGAGTGCGGAAGCTCAAAAACAAAGAAAATGAAGTTTTAGACTTTTAATGCTCGTCAGCCTCATTATCCTTTCTGTTTTCTACTAAATTTTTTGAATGCAGGGTACCATATTATTCGTTTTGAATGCAACTACAGTATCATTTTGCCCCGGGAAAAAAATGTGATGTCATAGTTGTTTAGCAAAAGAAAGTGAACATAAAATTAAAAAAGAAACTTAATTCTACAGTTATTATAATATGAAATATTCTGATGCAATTGGATGTCTGACTAAGAATTAGATTTTGAAAATTAATCTATTTACTGTGATTGTATCGGGCGTCATTACATAGATATAACATAAACACGAGCTTGATCAAGATTTAAACGAAAAATACAAGACATATCATGCACAGAAGAAGTCATGAGGCAGATGCGCATGCAGAAACTGCAACTTGAATCTTGCAGACTGCCAGAACAACCAACATAATAGAGGTCATTAGGTACCAAAAAGTTTCAATGACAAGCCCCATAAAGATCAACTAAATTTTTTGAATGCAGCTATCACTCAAATAGTAGTGAAACCGGTTCTATATTCGATTCCAAAAACCGGTTCCATGGTCCGGTTTCGGTTCCGATCATTTTGGAACCGGAACCTACCCGCATAAAATCGGCTCCTTCATTTTTGGAACCGGAACCTACCCGATTACAACCGGTTGCAATTCGAAACCCGGAAAACCGGTCCGGTTCCAATCGGTTCCGGGTAAACCCGGAATCGTTGCTCACCCCTAATCAAATTATGTTTATTATTGCTTTAATAGATCTAAACCCAATCAACCTATTATTATTATTTTTTATATATTATTTATTAATTATTATTGCAATTAAAATAGGAAAAACCCACCTTGAGGCCCTTGTACTCTCAATGTTTTTTACATTGCACCCCTGTACTAAATTTTCTACACATTGCACCCATGTACTCTCATTGTTTTTTGCATTGCACCCATGTACTAAATTTTCTACACATTGCACCCTTGCACTCTCAAAAAATTGACATTCCACCCTTATTTTAACGGC
Source organism: Zanthoxylum bungeanum (assembly GCA_019454045.1). Taxonomy (NCBI): domain Eukaryota; kingdom Viridiplantae; phylum Streptophyta; class Magnoliopsida; order Sapindales; family Rutaceae; genus Zanthoxylum; species Zanthoxylum bungeanum. The sequence goes on along the minus strand of SKCR01029069.1, from coordinate 34,619 downwards.
AAGTTAACAGAGTTGAGAAATATTCTGACATCACCCACCCTTATTTGTGTCATATCTGTCTGGTTTAGGAAGAAGCACCTATGCTAAAAAGAGAAGAGCTAAAAAAATGGGTGTTTGTTATAAATGTGCACGCATGACATGTAATACTCGTTGTCGTTCTTTAGGAATAGTGTCTGATAACCGTGAAGCATCTTTGTTTGTTTTTCGTTGTTCATTAATAACACTCCAAGATCGTAGTTTTGATCTAATTTTTGCAATAAATTAGTTGGATTTTTGAATGTATCAGAAGGAGCATAATATTTATGCGCCCTAACATATAGTTATGCGCCCTAGCATAACTTCAAAGTAAAAAAAATTTGCTCGGTCCAATCCGAAATAAGGGTGGGTGATGTCAGAATATTTCTCAACTCTGTTAACTTGCCGTTAAAATAAGGGTGGAATGTCAATTTTTTTAGAGTGCAGGGGTGCAATATGTAGAAAATTTAGTACATGAGTGCAATGTAAAAAACATTGAGAGTACATGGGTGCAATGTGTAGAAAATTTAGTACATGGATGTAATGTAAAAAGCATTGAGAGTACAGGGGCCTTAAGGTGGGTTTTTCCATTAAAATAACACTATCCCCCCTATCATAAGCTCTTAAGAGGTCCCCAATCTATGCAGATTATGTACCGTTGGGTTATTTATAACTCAAATTTTCATTCAGCTAATGCATATAAATAGATATGATAATTTTCCTCGTCTCAACTGGATCTCTTCTCGTTTGGAGCGGGATTTTGAATATATTATTATATTTCATTTTAAAAAAGGACAGAATAAGATAAAAAAATATCTCGAAAACTCAAACAAGATTAGAGGAGGTTTAAAATATGCGAGACATGATTGGAACAAATTATTATCTCGATTTCATAAATGAGATAAGATTGAGATTGATAAATCTCCGCTCCATTCCCATTCCCAATCTTATATATAATAATTGATATTAAAAATTAAAATAATATTAATGATGTTAATCTATCCATCATCTGATTATACGAGATCAGTGATTCAAAAGTTTTGTATTAAAATTTTAAGTTAAAATAGCTTAATCCATTTCATATTGCCTCATTTTTGTAAATATTATATTCCTAGTAACCATTATTATAAAAAAACTTCCTCAAAAGAATATTTATCACGAGTCGGAGTCCAAAGACAGTCTTTTGATGCAAATGAATATGTTACATGTCTTCTCATCAATTAATTGTGGGACTCTTTGATTTTGGCTTGGAGCCCCACTCACATGCCCTGTTCCCCTTGTCACTTGTCCTTATTTATTTATTTATTTTTTAAAATATTAGAAATCTATCGTCAAATTATCCGATCTAAAATTAAGTATAGTAGGTAAAAAAAATTATTGTCTCAATTTTTTATGAGAAATATATTATATAAACTTGAACAGAAAGACCTGATAATTAGAGCATAAGTCATTTGTCACTAAATCACACCCATTAGAGCATTTGTCATTGCTTTTGTTAATAAAATACATTTTTTCTTGTTTGATTATTATGTCGTATTTAAATCACATAAACGCGTTATTTGAACATCAAATCTTTTAATATCATTTAAGAGATTTTATCAATTAAATTAGCCGATACTACTAAATTTATTAGAGTCTTGACCCACTTGGCTTTTAATTATTTCCTTTTCGTTAGGTCATGCATGTATTGATCTCAAATATTTTTCTAGTGTATTTCTTTGACCATATTATCCACATGGCAAGACTTTAAATGCTTCTTCTATTTTTTCTTCCATTGTTTTAATCAGGGCATAAATTGCGTTACTTCCAAGGATTTGATACCTTGATTGATTCAATTACACCGACCACAAGTGCATGCATTGTGTGATGATTTTAGAACTTGAAAAATGTATGTGAAAAATGAATTATGAATTGAAATATTTAAAATTTAATATTAAAAAATAAACATAAATCTTGATCATATTTTATATATTAGTCACAAGTTATATGGACACCCAAAATTTAGCTCAAATTAACGTCTCTAATATAAAATCAGTAGTATTTTATTATTTATTTTTTGCTCAAAAATTTATCTATTAGATTGACCCAAATACAAAATCTTCAATAAAAAAAATCTATTGTTATTTTTTACACCAAATATTAAGTTCTAAATTTGGCACGTTCGCATTTTAGATTTTAATATTTTATTTTTATCATTTATTAATAAAAAATATATTTTAAAAACTCGTTTAGAATCTCTAACCCCAGTCACCTATGTATTAGTGAACAAAAAAGACTTTAATGAGACAAACAATACTGAAACGTATCACAATATTAGTATGTGATTGAGTGATTCAACAAAACTACTGTCACATTTATTCTCTATTTGAAACTACTCAATCATAATAGAAATTGTAATACTCTATATGTTAATTAATAATATATCTGATTCAGCTTGAGTAGTTGCCTTAAAGATCCAAGATTTTCCTCAAAAGTACAAATTTTCAGAGGGAGACTTCATGGAAATATATTAAAGTTAAATTAGGTACCACTTTTAAATGAATTCTGGGTCAGGCAAGCTCTTTATTTGATGTTTAAATTCCTCAACGGAGTTATTACATTTTTTTTTTTTGGAAACGATGGAAACCCCGCCAGCAAAATCACTCATTCTGGGCCGTGGCGCATGTGAAATCACCGGCTGTCCCAGACTCTTACAAAAAATGCACCCCCTAGATTCGAACCCAGAACCTCAAGGTGAGATCCTGAACCCTACACCACCAAGCCCGAGATATAATCTTCTGCTATTCTTCAATAGCTCAGTCGATTATTAATTGATTTGTTTTTTGTTTGTTTTGTTTTTAAAAAAAAAAAGCTCAAAATTGAATTATTGATGTGACCCAAGTTTTTTTTTTTTGGGATTCAAATTTTTATTACATGCAGAAATTTTAACAAGCTCTACATCTACTCGCGTGTATCTAGCTATCTTCTTTAACAAATATTAAAAAATTTACACAATAAAAAATCATGGGAAAGTGACAGAATCTGTAAATTTTGAAATTTTTTCTAAATTGTTTCTGATAAGGTGCCCATTTTTCATGCATGGATTAAACTACTTTTGACCGTATTCCTTTTTCATCATAAAGTATTCAAACTTTTCAAAACCTCTTGGCAACTAATTGAAGAAATTTTGGGCCACATGAATGATTATTTTAAAACAGCTATAGCAATCTCTTTTTTCAGATTAATGATAGTGAGTTTGAATTATAAGTCCCTAATTGATGTGGTTTGGTGGTGTAAGATTTAGGTTCTCACATTGAGGTTCTTGGTTCGAATCCAGATGATGTGTTTATTGTAAGAGTGTGAGACAATCGAGAGTTTTACCTGCTCCACTTAAGCAAAAAAATGAATGATTTGACGTTGAAGTTTCCAATAATTTCAAAAAAAAATTGAATTATAGAATGATCTTAATTCAGAGATGTTATTGTTACCTAACACAATTAGTTGATATGGGTCCCTCTAATTATCTTTTTGGTAATATTTGAAAGATTTGGCTGGGAAAGTTTCCTCCTATTTTTTTTCCTTGCCCATGTTCAAAAGGGTTCAAATATTGGCACTAGATGTTGAACTTCTAGATATTCGATATAATTCAAAAATATTAAAATTATTCTCAATCATGTGGGTCATTCGTTTTGTCAGAATTAGTTTACTTTTTCGAGAGGGAGAGAATGTTTGGCATTTCAGAAAATTTTTGGCTTGTTGTTTCCTTTTTTTAGTGTTAATTGTATGATTAAAGATGCGTCATTGGGTGTGTCATTTAATGTACATGTATCATCTTTAGAGATTTTATTTTAATTTTTTGAAATTTTTAGGAATACCACCGTGAAATCACATCTTTCGGATTTAAATGAAACATGTAAAATTATCGACTGTCTCATACTCTTATAAGAAATGCATTATCTGAATTCGAACTCATAACCTGAAAGTCAGACCCTAAACCCTACACCACCAAATCACGCCTATTAAAGATCTTCATCGTTCAAGATAATCACACAGAACCATCTTAAGTTTACGTATAAATTACACGTACATATTAACATATTTTGAGGTTAGTATTGTGGTCGGGAAGTTGTAAAAAAATATAGTACTAAAGTATTTGATAAACACTTGAAGGTGTGTTTGAAAGTTTGTCCCCAAGGGTGTGGTTTGGTGGTGTAGCGTCCAGGATCTCACCTTCAGGTTCTGGGTTCGAATCTAGGGAGTGCACTTCTTGTAAGAGCCTGAGACAGCCGGTGGTTTTACCTGCGCCGCGGCCCAAAATGGGTGGTTTGGTGGCGGGGTTTCCATCATTTCCAAAAAAAAAAAAAAAAAAAAATAAGTGTTTGAAATTAATGTGATTTGATCTCAAATCGTTACAATAAAAACTTATAATATCTATATAATTTTTGTTAAATGTCATCTTGAAACTTTTTGATGGGAAACATGCAAAGGACAGTATTCAGTGTTTGATACTTTGATTTATGAATTTTGAGGAAGCCACTGGGCGGGATACATAATAAATAATCCTTCATTTTAGTAGCCAAACATACAAATTGCTTGTTAATGATAAAAAAATGATTTTAACTTGAACTAGTTTAAATACAGAGGAAGATTTCGGCATAAAATGCTAAAAGGAATGGTGAAATGTCTTGAGCAGCCCATGAGTTAGCATGAATAAGAAATTAAGAACACAGACCATGTTAAAAAAACCTGAGGGAAGTAGAAGTGAGTATTGTGGGTGGCGACCATCCTGGAAATTAAGAGGAAAATGAAGCAGAACATGTAAAATATTAAATCCTGGAAAATTAAGAGAAACTGCACATAAAGAAGAATCATATACCCGAAAAACATTTATGCCATACATTAAAAAACATACATCAAAATGTCTTGAGCAGCATTTAAACACCCATTAGTTGCCCTCGGGGGCTTGACCGAGTGGTTTTCATGTATCTATCTTTGGTTGGCTACCTGAGTTTGAATCTTGGGGGAGGTAGGGACTGAAAAATCAATTTGTGCCCACCCACTACCTTTGTAAGAACATACATTAAAAAAAAAATCACAAAAACAGCTCAACATTCACAAGGAAAGATACCAGCTTTCCCAAACATAGTTATAGCATAATGTGTGCATTTGTGTCTCTGTAGACATGGATGTGATTATTTTGTAAATAAATGTGATATCATAATCTTTTATGGAGGAGTCTTTCTAAAAATGTCTACAAAATTAATCATATATTTCTACTAATGAAACTTCCCAAAAAATCCAAAAACATAAAACAGTACGCCAGAAATATCCTTAGAAGCTACTCACAGAAACAGCAAAAGAATTCCAAAATAAGGTAGTAACTAAATTCTAAACTTCCTTACTGACCTTATATAATGTATCCAGGGTAAGAAGATACAATTATCCAGCCCTGCCTTTTGAAATAACTGCAAAATCATACTTTCCTTATCAAACAATGACCAGAAAATAAATTTTGATAATGGTTTCTTCTATAACAAAAAAGAATCCATATAAATTAATCTTCAAGTTTTCTAAACCAAACATCCTGAATAACTTGAACCAAATTCTGCAAAGTCCAAAGTTGGAAAACAACTAGATTATCATCTGGTTGGAAAGTGACTTAAATTATCAAATCTTTAGCAACTTGACTCTTAAGGGGAACCGGAACCAAAGTACTTACTAGAAAAGGCTGGAAATCCCAACCTGCCCTACCGTCCATCATGTCTACTGCAAACATGAGACTCACAACATATGTGCGCACACAATCAAATGACCTAAATCAATACTCACAGTACTCTGTGGTTGATGGAAAGCGCGAGACATCATATATATATATGCGACTCTACATTTTTCACCAAAGAGAAAACTCAAACAGACATAATCTTCTCCATGCATCACCTATATTCCAAATAAAAGCAGTAAGAACTATGACGTAAATGGATAGTAGATGATAATTACCATGTAAAAGAGAAACTTGGGGAAGTAACTGGCAAAGGAACAAAACTAAGTCCTGATGCAACAAATTGCTTATCACAGTCTTCCTCAGTTATCTTCCAGTCAACCTGTGCTACTCGTCTCGCTTCTTGGCCTTCTTTAAGTTTCTTCTGAACCAAGTATGAGAATTTCGCTGAGATACTGTTTCAAATTTCCAACACAAACAAACTGATAAACATTATATACTTCTTGAGTCATCATTTAAAATAAGAATCACAGGCCAGGATGCCAAAATCCAAATGTCAAACTACATTAGTTTTTCACGAACAATTTTCAGTGTTGTAACATCCAAAATTTAATTTCCTTACATAAAATTGTAAAGTATTAAAAAATCAGACAAGTTCCTGAAATATTTAGATCTCTGAGTAGTGACTTGGACATATTGGCTGTCCTAGTATGAATAGTCAGCTCACTTAATCATCAGAACTGTCATGATTATTGCACATAAAATAATTACTACCTTCATAGTAATACTACAAGCAAGTGAAATACGCGGTTTAGAAAAGGTTAATGGAGAAAAACATTATGCATGTCCACCCCGATACAGAAACACGTACCTATCCATTGCAAACTGACTTAAGTAAACAGGAGTGGGATCAATATCGTCTGTAGGACCATATGGTTGCACAGCACGTATATCATCCAGTTCAAAGAACTGCATTTGACACAAAAATCAATTTTCAAACTTCGGTCATATTAGCAAACCGAGAACATTAGTTTACTCAGAGAAATTACCTATAGGACAAAATGGGTTGAGAAAGGCGCCTGAACTTCCAGATAAACTTGGTTATATATATTTTACTTGCTATGAAACACTAAGAAGAAATTTTCAGCACTTCAGCATCTCTGCTTTGTGAGTGTCCAAGTGCATTCAAGCCTTCACTAGTCGTACCAAACCCTAGTAGCCCTATATTTCAAACTCTAATTTAGCCCAACTTAGTTACAACTAACAACCCAAATCCCCAATAATAGTTCTTTTAGCTTCTTTTTTTTTGGAATTGAGTGCTTAATCATAATCACTTAGGGTGTGTTTGGTTGGGGTTTTTTGGAGGGGAGGGGAGGGGAGGGGAGGGATTATTTTAAATTATGGTTGTTTGGTTCAATTTTTTGGAGGGGAGGGGAGGGGAGGGGAGGGGAGCAAAATCCCTCCAAAGCCAATTTTTGCTCCCCTCCAAAAGTGGGGGGTTTTGGAGGGGAGAGAAAGTGATGAATTAAAATTTTAAATGCAATGACTAAATTATCCCTACTTATATTGTTTTAATTTTATTTATAACAAGTTATAAGGATAAAATAGTAAATTAGTTTTAAAATCCCTCCCCTCCCTTCTTGAACCAAACATATATCTAATTAAAAACCCTCCCCTCCCCTCCCCTCCCCTCCTTTGAACCAAACATATATTTAATTAAAATCTCTCCCCTCCCCTCCCCTCCCCTCCATTAAAATCCCTCCCCTCCCCTCCCCTCCCCTCCCCTCCCCTTCGTTGAACCAAACAGACCCTTAGCCGCTCAAATCTCACCAAGCCTAGTGAAATAAGAAGCACTTGTTACTACTCAAGTCAACCCTAAACTCTAAGCCTGCAATTTTCTATTCAACTATAGTACTAAAATGTTACCTGTATCAGTTCCTTTCGTAAACTTTCAACTTTAGTTATTTCAATATTGAGAGAAAGATCAGTTCAACCTTCATGAATATTTGTTCCTCAACATCATAAAAGTAGTTTCATAATGGAGACATACTTTATTTCAATAGGAGAAGTAAAAAAACTATAATACTGCATTTCCTTCACAAATCTGCATGGCGATCAGTTTCAAAATTAACAATATAATTTTTTCTCCAGAAAAAAAGGAACAGAATTGCCATTAATACACAAGGGAGAAGAAGTAAAACCAGAATGACTCACAGAATTAACTCGAGGAATCTTATGGAAAGTAAACCAGCAAAGTATTTGTTCCCTTTAAATGTATTCCCAACATCAATTTAAATGTAGGTGTGTTTGTTTACCATCACCCTCACAGTCATCAATTAGCAGAGATGTATTACACCTGAAAATCCAAAATACACATACAACTCCTATATAATTATTCTCAGTTTGATTTACCCAAAACTCACTGATCAGCGATCACCTAACTCAGATTTTACTTTTACAAATTTCAAATAACTTGAAATCTAAGGTCAATGCAATGCAATTGTGTGATCTCACAAATCCGCAATTCTTTTTTTTTTTCTAATAATTTATAATTTCGAACGCATGCAATCATATAATTGAATAATTTTGAGAAATAAAACCTGTAGTAAGGATTAAGCTCGGGAGGAATGGACAACGCGGGAAAGAAGACTTGGCAGGGCGGATCAGACGGCTGGATCAGGCACATTGTGTTGGTCCCGACAAAGAACAGAGCCATTCCTTAAAGAAGCGAGAAAATTGTAAAATAAGAACAGGCACTAACTTCAATGGTTCATTTAGTGGAAAAATATCATTTTGGTGGTAGTAACGATGGTTATGACAAATTTAAACAAATGGATATCCAAAATTCTGGGGATTTGAGTTTGTTTGGTATAATAATTGTGAGACTGGAAAAGGAGAAAATTTATAATTTTGATAGATTTGATGAGTTTAAGGAGTGTGATGAAGAAATAGACGAGGGAGATGATGGTAGTGATGATGATGATAATTCATGGTTTTGGATTCTTTCGACAAAAAGCATGTGAACAGAGGAGATTAGGGGAGTTGAACCGGAGAAAGATGAATTTAGACACCCTTTAGTTAGAGAAGTTTGTAGGTTGATTGAACTTAGATCAGGTTGGAACCCAAAGTTTGAAGGGGAGCTTAGGAACTTTCTAATAAATCTCAAGCCTAGGTTGATAAGCGTGTGGCTTTGAAGTTCTCCTACTGGGTTGATAGGCAATGGTGGTATCGGCATGATCCCATGGTTTATTACATGATGTTTGATGTCCTCAGCAAAGACTAAATTGTGTCAGCGTGCTCAAGGGGCAGCTTAGGGGGGGAATTGAGTGTCGACCTGAAGCTTTCAGTTATCTATTGGCGTCTGTCCTACAGTCGAGCAGACAAGTTGAGAAATACAATGCAGGTATTGAGTAACTGTGATTCATATTTTGGTGGGTTGTTAATAGGTTGGCCAAGGCAATGAAGGCATTGAGGTTCTGGGAACGAATGCAACATGCTGGAGGAATCATACCTAATCTTCTTACTTTTAACTGTTTGACAAGTAGAATAAGGTTTTCTGCAACATATGTTCTTACCCCTTTTTTTTTTTTTTTGGGAAAAACATTGTTAGTCCCTCCGAACATAAAACCCCATAAAGACATACAACCTCCTATTTCTAACAGATTTTTTGTTTTTGTTTTTTTTTTAATAATATTAATCATTTACATAAAAATGACTTATGAGAATGCATAATAAATAGAGTCTGTATGTTTTTTTTTGAAATATTAGAAGGTTTTATATCCATTTCGGTAAACGTTGGAGGTCCAATTTTCCTTGCCCCCTTTTTTCCTCCTTAAAAAGCTTTTTTGTTATCAACATGATTGCGTAGGCTTTTTCAAGCTGATTCCTCTCTCAGTGGATTCAGGAATAGCATTCTTTTTTTTTTTTTTTGGAATCGTTAAAAACTACACTGCCAAACCATCCCTTCCGGGCTTAAGCGGAGCAAGTAAACCTCCGGTTGTCCTAGACTCTTACAAGAAACGCATTCCCTGGATTCGAACCCAATACCTCACCTCATGAACCCTACACCACCAAGCCATACCCCTTGGGGATCAAGAATAGCATTCTGCAAATAAGAACTTCGTAAACTTGTATAATCAGCATATTTTGTCAGTGTATAATGCATATTTTTCAAACCAGGGAACATAAAAAAAATTACAGGACCTTGATGTTATGGATCATTTTATGGAGTTTTTCCAGGAAGGTTTATATGGTGATATAAATATTGAATATCTTAAGAAGTGCCAACTGCACATGGGCAAATGGAAAAAAACTCTTTTGGAGTGATTCCAAATATCTTTTACCAAATTTGACACTGTTATTAGTTGGATATATATACATACATGATTTTAGATTGTAGTTAGATGGTAACTGTGTATTAGTTTTGCTGGATAAAATTAGCTATATTCCATGTTTATATAATCACATTTAAATTCAAAGCGGCTTCAGTGTTAATTTACCTTTTACCTTAGTTCTCTTAGTATTACTTGTGGTAATATTGCAGCCTCAGCCATGGAAATTATTTCATAAAATATTTATCAGTGCTTCTAATAACCTTCATCTAGTGTACTTAAATGTTCCCTCATTTCAACAAACATTCTTCTCCTCAGGATTCTGCAGGATTCAACAGCTTTGAATATTCAAAAGCAATGTGTAGAAGCATCACCTCACTTGCTACCCAAATAAGTTCTGGGATTGCTCTTGGTGTGGTTTTAGCTCTCTGAGTAAATTAGAGTTTTAGTGTGCAAGAGGTTTGAAAGGGTTGCTACAGAGCTATATTTGCCTTGATGTGTAGAAAGGTTAAAAATGGGAGAGTGAAGCTTAAAGGGAGGTTTTGATTTGATAAGCAAAATGAGTGGAGATTCTTGTTTGAGATAGAAAGTGAATGTGCTTTACACTGTAATCTGAGACCACAAGAATACATGGGACCAAAAAATCTTTGTTGACAGATAGACTCCATATTTTCAGTACACAAATTCAGCACTGTCATTTGGCAAGACAACCTATGCAAGATGAGATTGAGCTTGCTTTTGAAGAGATTTGACATAGTATCTCTATGATAGCATGTGCTTGCTTTGCTGTGCATGGCTACTTGTTGAAAGAATCTTACCAAGTAAAGGAAAAAAGAGGTCAAACAATCTTGAAAGATAAAAAGTGAGAGAGAGAGAGGAAGAAAGTGGAGGAGCAAAGCAATGGCATGATAAAATGGTGGGGTTTTGAATTTTGCTTTTAAATTTTGCATTGTTTAGCTTAACTTTGAAGGCTCTTGTGGAACTTTTAAGCATGTCTACTTCATGGCCGACCCATCCACTGCCAAAGAAAAGATTCCATTGTTGTGGATCACCTGTTTGTGATTTTTTTTCAAGTGTTGGATCGGAAATGAAAGTAATATATTGTTGTAAATTTGTTTAATACACAAGGTTTCCACTACAAATAGGGTTTGGAGAAAATTCTGATATATATACCGTCTTATCCCTGTTTTTCTTATAGATAAATTATTTTCTGGATTCGAACATGTGATCAAACGGACAATAAGTAGTGTATTTACTTAGATAGGAAAAGAATACAAGATTTGTAATTGTAATGTATTTTCTTAGTAGTGTATTTGTTTCCTTGTGAGATCTTTTAGAAGTAGGTACAAACTGGAATGGTTTCATATACAAGTATGTTTCCTTTTGTTTTGTTTGTCTTGGCTTCTATTTGGAATCAGAAACTATACAAATCTTTTATCATTTTCCTCTCTAAGTAGTTTACTCTCTATGATTGTATCCCCTAGTCAGACTTAGTCCAAGCTTAGCAAGCAAGATTCCCACATTAGGTTTGCATCTCCAATCAAAACTGTGGGGCCAAATAATACACAGGCATGGAGCTGAGGTAAAATCCAAATTATGAAAAATGAATGCCTTACCTAAACAAGTACTGCTTGTAGCCTTGTACGGGATACCTCGCTATATAAGAGATTCTCCTGATAAAAATATATTTACAAAGAATGATCTTCTCTTTATTTTTTCCTCTCACCATCTCTCCTAATACCATCATCTAGTGACACGTGACATGTGTCATGTATAAAAAAAAAAGTTAAGATTGAGTTGTATAGTACATGTTATTAGATGATAAAAGTAAGAGAGATAAAGAGAGGATTCTAATTCTATATTTACACCTTGGTTATATAAAAGGCTTTCGACCAACAATAATATATTTACAAAGAATGATCATCTTCTTCTTTTTTCCCCCTCTCATTGTCTCTTTCAATGCTATCATCTAGTGATTTGCGGCTTACGAAAAAATATTGACGGTTAAAGATGTTAGAATATTGGCACAAATGTAAAATTGACCCTCTAACTTTCACGTTTTTTCATTTCAGTCCTCTAACTTTCGGTTTTGTCAATTCAGTCCTCTAACTTTAAATTTTTGTCAATTCAGTCCTCCGTTACAAATCCGTTACTGATGCCGTTACTGCTGCCAAAACGACGCCGTTTAACGGAGGACTGAATTGACAAAAATTGAAAGTTAGAGGACTGAATTGACAAAACTGAAAGTTAGAGGACTGAAATGAAAAAATGTGAAAGTTAGAGGACTGAAATGAAAAAACGTGAAAGTTAGAAGGTCAGTTTTGCATTTTTACCTAATTTAATTTAGGTCATATTAAATTAGTTTTCTTTTTCTTATTTTTTTAAATAGTAAAAGAAAAAGAAAATAGACTACAACTATCAACTGTTAAGAAAATTAATAAATATAATTTTAATGATAACAAGAAAAAATTATATTCCAACAATTACATTTCAAAATATAATTTTAGAGATTACATTTCAAAGATAAATGATGTATTTTTTAATTTTTAATATTTGATTTGACAATGTAATTTATAAATATAATTTTGACAATGTAATTTATAAATATAATTTTAATGTAATTGAACATTAATCTCTAATGGCTCACGAAAATGTTGAAGATAATGCTTGTCCAGGATCGACCTTCATCAGATAATTATTTCTTGAATGAATACGATTTTTTTTTTTTTAAAAAAAAGAATGAGTTGTTACTTAGCTCACTAATTACTTGTCTAAATTGTTGGAATCTGTTTTCAATTTATATTATTATTAGTAGTAATATAATATTAAATTAGTTTTGTCAATTCAGTCCTCTAACTTTCACGTTTTTTCATTTCAGTCCTCTAACTTTCAGTTTTGTCAATTCAGTCCTCTAACTTTCATTTTTTGTCAATTCAGTCATTCGTTAAACGGCGTCGTTTTGGCAGCAGTAACGACATCAGTATCGGATTTGTAACGGATGACTGAATTGACAAAAATTTAAAGTTAGAGGACTGAAATGAAAAAACGTAAAAGTTAGAGGGTCAGTTTTTCATTTTTGCCTAGAATATTTTATTTATGGGCTTATATTAATTGTGATACAGGTTTTAATATAAAGCGCTAAGATAATTGGTTTTGTAATAGAAACTGTGAAGCCCAATTGTTTGATCTAATAAAGAAGTGGGCTGCAACTCTATATTATTTGATGTGTGGATATTAGAGCGGGCTCTGGATTTGTTATGGGCTTTTGATGGGTGAGCTCATTACACTCCATAAATTAGTGAGCTAAGGTCTCACCTCCACTCCCTTGTACAACTTACTCAATAAGCTTCATTTAATTATTAAGCTTTATGTCTCTATCATTAATAGTGATTATGATAAGTATAAGGATAAGCTTATGCATAATTGCCCTTTCTTTTATTTAATCCTTGATTTGATGTAAAACATTAGGATAAGCCTTACATCAAATCCAGGCAATTGTATTATAAAAGAAGCCTTAATGCTTCTCATAACATATACACAGCAAACATTTGCCATAAAGAAAAATAAAAGAAAGGTTGAGAGCTAGCAATTTTGCCGTGAGCAAAATCAAGAGAAGTTTAAAGCTTTAATAATATTAAGGCATAAAGGAAGCTTAGGCAGGGCAAGTAAGTTTCTCACCATCAAGAAGTGGGGGAGTAGATGGTGATCTCCTCAGTGCAACTTATCAACAGATCTACAGAAATTTCCGCTGCAGATATGGATTCTAAATCAGGTACGCTCCCTGTATCATCCGATTAATTCATTTATTGTATTTTAAGCTCTTGTGTTAAAGATCCTATTGCAAATAAATTCTAACATGTGGTATCAGAGCTTCGGGAACACAATTTTAGAATCTATGGATTTTTCATAAAGTTGAAGAAAAATCTGATGAATTTTTCGAATGAATATTTTGTTAGATTCATATTATTTTGATCTGTTGATGATTGTTAATAATTGATCCAATTTTTAAGCACATAAGGTTATTGGATTAATTATTAATTCAGATCTGTAAGTTTTGGATTTATGAAAACTGAAATATGGTATATAGAAATTCAGATATGGGATTTCAGGGGATAAGGGAAGCAAATACAGATTGTGAGCAAAATTAATTTTGCAAAACAAAATTGCTTTATCAATTATTAAATGGCAAAAATTGTTGTTGGCTTTGAAAAAGTCAAGAAAGCATATTGGTTTTGTTGATTTGACTTAAAATAATGGAATTGCCTCTTAAAGAAGTTGGCTGCTCAGCTTCCTGAAGAAGCTGCTCGCGTGTGCTTGCATACGCAAGCACACGCGAGCAGTATCCTTTTGCCAGATTTCAGTTTGACCCCTCAATAATAGCATACCGGTCCCAGTTATTATATTTGATCCCTGGACTTCATTTTAATTTCAGTTTTATCCCAAAATTTATAAATAAAGTCATAATTAATTGTGTGTGACAATTTAAGAGATAAATTGTTATCTCATAAAATTTTTATTTATACATGGGTATAAAAATTGTCACTTGGTTAGAGAGAATTAATTGTCTCTCATAAAGTAAAAATTTCAATGTAATTAATTTATTTGTGACATGGAGGTAAATATAAAGAATTATTTTATCTCATAAATTTTGTCACAATATTCAGGAATGTAATTTTATGGACAATTCGGCCCCTTGTCTATAAAGAATAAAATTACATTATAAAGGTTATTTTACAAGATAATATAAGGTGTATCCCGATGTGAGAATTGCTTATGAGTTTAGTGGAACTGCAGCCACCAAAGTGACATTTTTCATTGAATCTTTTAAGTGATGACGGTCTTGCATGTTTTAGGGATGTTTCTATTTTTTAATGTGCAGTCTTCTGTCCAATGATGTGGATTGTATGTTAAATTTTAGAAATGTTACATATGAGACATATGATTGGGAATGAACTAGTCTGAGTGGTTTATTCACCCAAAAGTGGTAAACTTACGAGGATTGGATAAGTTTCTGAATCGTCTTATATGAAGAATTTTTAATTACATATTATATATCCTGCCCAAAGGTGTTTATACAGTGATGTGCTAAAATTCTTGGTATAATACTCTTTTATGACTTGAAGTATTTATTATCTTGTGTTGTGCTTAAATTAAAGAATTGCATTGTTATTTATTTTTCAGTCACCTTTTCAGTTAACAACAACATTGTGACTATAGAGATGTTGACTGGCTCCAATTTTAAAGTGTGGAAGAGAGATGTGTTGTTGGCTGTGGAATTAGCAGATATTAATCTTGCTATGAATACTCCTAAGCCAGCTGATATTAATAGTTCCAGTACCGATTCAGATAAGCAACTGCATACAATATGGCATAAGTCAAATCACATGTGCTATTTGACTATAAAGAGATCAATTCCTGAGCATTTGCTAAGTGGTCTTCAAGAAATCTCTATAGCAAAAGATTTTCTGACAACAATATTTGCAAGATATAAAGTCTCAATCAATGCAGAAATTGGTACCTTTCTGAAGCAATTATACTCAATGAAGTATAATGGTAATGGAGGTGTTATGGAGTACATTTTGATGATGGTCCATATTCAGAACAAGCTGAAAAATCTTAACATTGTTCTTCCAGATGCTTGCATTGTCCATAAAGCATTGAATACTCTGCCTACAGAGTTTAGTACAATTGTAACTACTTACAATTCAAGGGAAGAACCATGGAATGTTAATGATTTCATTGCCATATGTGTTGCTGAGGAAGAGAAACTTAAGGCAGGGCATACAGATGCATCTCTCATTGTTTCTAAGCCTCGCAAGAAAGGTAAGAAATCTAAATTTTCAGCTTCTGGTAATGTCCATAATTACAATAAAACTGGTTAGACAAGTGCTGTGGGTGGTACTAAAGGTGTCTTCAAGAAAGAACTTAAATGTTTCTTTTGTAAAAAGAAAGGGCATAAGAAGTCAGAGTGTTACAGGTATAAAGTTTGGTTGGAGAAACATGGGCATACATGTAACTCTTTGGTTTTTGTTGTATGTGAATCCAATTATGTTAATGCCACATCCAGTTCTTGGTGGCTTGACAGTGGAGCAACTAATCACGTTGCTTTCACATTACATGGATTCATAAACAAGAGGAAACCAAATAAGGATGAGTTCAAGCTCGTAGTTGGCAATAATGAATTGGTGGAAGTACATTATGTTGGAGATGTTTGTTTAAAACCAGACTCCAATTTTGAACTTGTTTTGACAAGTGTTTTGTATGTACCATCTTTTAGACGAAACTTGATATCAGTATCTGTACTCGACAAACAAGGTTATGGTTTTGAGTTTAATACAGGTTCTGTATCTGTATATTTCGACTCAAATAAAGTTGGCCATTGTGTTTTGTCATACGGTTTGTACAGTCTCTGTTTAGCATCGAGTGAGGTCTATTCCAATTCATATAATGTTGAACAAATTGCCAAAAGACCCTTAATAAAGGAAAAGTCATCCATGTTGTGGCATAAAAGACTTGGCCATATTTCTAGGGAATAGTAGAAAGGTTAATAAAGTATGATATCCTACCTACCTACTCTTGACTTCAGTGACCTAGAAACATGTGTTGACTGTTGTAAGGGTAAACTAACCAAAATAAAGAAAAAGGAATCCACTCGTAGCTCCGATCTTTTACAAATTATTCATACAGACATAAGTGGACCTTATTCACCCACAATTTGCAATAATAAGTATTATATAACATTCATTGATAATTTTTCCCGATATGGATATCTATACTTGATTAAGGAAAAGTTGAAGCCCTTGATAAACTCAAGATCTTCAAGACTGAAGTTGAGAAACAACTGGGAAAAATTATCAAGATTGTTAGGTCTGATCGGGGTGGTGAGTATTATGGTAAACATGGGGTCAGTGGACAAATAAAGGGACCGTTTGCCAGATACTTAGAAGATTATGGAATAGTAAGTCAATTTACTATGCCAGGTAGTCCTGAACAGAATGGTGTGGCCGAAAGGCGGAATCGCACCCTTCAAGAGATGGTAAGGAGTATGATGTCTAGAACTAATCTCCCAGACTTCATTTGTGGTGAGGCAATTAAAACGGCCTTATATATCCTCAATAGAGTTCCAAGTAAGTCTGTTTCTAGAACTCCTTTCGAAATATGGACTGGTAGGAAACCTATCATGAGTCACCTCCGTGTTTGGGGATGTCCTTCAGAAGTACGCCTTTATAATCCCACTGAAGGTAAATTGCAATCCAGATCTACTCATTGCTATTTTATAGGATACCCTGATCATTCTAAAGGTTACAGATTCTACTGTAGAGAATGGGGTTATAGGATTGTAGAATCACAAACAGCTAAGTTCTTGGAATTTGATGTGGCTGATAATGATTATCATACAGAAATCTCAAATCAAGGACAACAGACCAGAATTGTTCATATACCTATACTCATACAGTCTGAGACCTTGGAACCTACACCTGCGACTAATCCAGTTATGGAGGAGGAACCCATACAGGTAAATGAGGTTCCGCCATTACATGATATAGCTGCAGAGGTTCCATTAAGAAGGTCAACCAGGGTAAGGCGGTCTGCTGTTCCCTCTGATTATGAAGTTTATTTAAATGAGATTGATTATGACATAAGCCATTGCCCTGATCCAACAACTTTTAAAGAAGCTGTTTCTAGTTCTCAATCCGATCTATGGTGGAATACAATGAGAGATGAAATGCAATCTATGAGATATAATGGTGTGTGAGAGCTTGTTGAATTACCTGAAGGTTGTAGACCTATTGGCTGTAAATGAGTCTATAAGACCAAGAAAGACTCCAAAGGGAATATTGAGAGGTTTAAAGCCAGATTAGTTGCCAAGGGATTTACTCAGAGAGGAGGAATTGATTATACTGAAACTTCTTCTCATGTATCTTCTAAATATACATTTAGAGTAATCATGGCACTAGTAGCTCATTATGATTTAGAGCTACATCAGATGGATGTTAAAACTGCATTCCTAAATGGAGAATTAACCGAAGAGGTCTATATGGAACAACCTGAAGGATTTCAGAAAGATGATGAATATCATCTTGTTTGTAGACTTAAAAAGTCTATTTATGGTTTGAAACAAGCCTCACGACAGTGGTACCTAAAGTTTGACAATGTAATCTCCTCTTTAGGCTTTGTGGAAAGTAAAGTTGATAGATGCATATATATCAAGATCAGTGGGAGCAAATATATCTTTCTCATTCTCTATGTAGATGATATTTTGCTTGCATGTAACGATCTAGGAATGCTGCATGAGGTAAAGCAGTCATTGTCTAGACATTTTGATATGAAAGATCTTGGAGAAGCATCTTTTGTTCTGGGTATTGAAATCCACAGAGATAGAACTCGAAATGTATTAGGTCTCTCTCAAAAGACATACATTGAGCGGATACTGAAGAGATTCAGTATGCATGATTGTAAATCTTGTGATGTACCAATTGATAAATGTGATAAATTGAGCCTAGCACAGTCACCTGAGAATGAGGTTGAGAGAGAGTCCATGAAAGCAGTGCCATATGCTAGTGCAGTAGGAAGCCTGATGTATGCACATGTATGCACTAGACCTGACATTACATTTGCAGTTGGTGTACTGAGAAGATTTTTATCTAATCCCGGAAAAGAACATTGGACTGCTACCAAGCGAGTTTTTCGGTATCTTAAGGGGACTATAGATTACATGTTGACATACAGAAAGGTTGAGAATCTTGAACTAGTAGGGTATACAGATTCTGACTTTGCTGGTTGTTCAGATGATAGGAAATCTACCTCAGGATATGTGTTTATGTTAGCAGATGGAACTATATCTTGGAAAAATGTCAAACAAACACTTGTAACTTCTTCCACAATGCAGTCTGAGTTTGTAGCATGTTTTGGTGCAGCATCACAGACTGTTTGGCTACGAAATCTCATTAAAGAATTGTCAGTTGTTGACTCCATTTCTAGACCTATAAGGTTATATTGTGATAATCTTTCAGCTGTATTATTTGCGAAAAATAATAAGAATATCACTGGGTCAAAGCATATAGAGGTCAAATACTTGACAATTAAGGAGCTAGTTAAGAAAGGTGACATTATTGTAGAGCATATCGGTACAAATGATATGATTGCTGATCCTTTGACCAAAGGTCTTAGACCCATTGTTTTTGTAAAACATGTTGCTTGTATGGATTTGGTAAGGTCCTTTGATACCTTAGGTTAGTGGGAGGCATCATTGCTCTATGTTATTTTGTTTGTACATTCGTACATGTATTTTGTATTTTACAATGATTATCTATAAAGTGCATCTTCATTGGAAGATATTTATGTTTATTGTTTGATATATCATTGCGTAAAGTCTTATGATGTGTGTCAATCATAAGCATTGGTTTGGGGCATAAAGTTATAAAGCCTTGTTGGTATGTTTTGTGACACATAAAGTTTATCTTGGGATAATAGAAGACATACATGCTTATATTTAAGCCTTGATTTCTCATGTGGCCTGGGTTGCATAAGGTAGAGAAATTGGGGACCGATAAGAGAAAATAACACATGTATTTTAGATCATAAAGTGGGTGCTATTGTATCTTACTGCTCTATCACATCTTGTTCATGTCGATATGGTTGTTTGATATATGTGACCATTGAAGGGACTATGTTGCATTATAATGTAGGTACTGCCATGATTCTATATCTACGATCTTATTGGACGGAATGGTTTACTAGAGTTGTTTCTGAACCAATTTTGGATCCATAAAGTTTTCTTAGCATTAAAACATCCACAATTGATATCGCCCAAGTGGGAGAATGTTAGAATATTTTATTTATGAGCTTATATTAATTGTGATACAGGTTTTAATATAAAGTGCTAAGATAATTGGTTTTGTAATAGAAACTGTGAAGCCCAATTGTTTGATCTAATAAAGAAGTGGGCTGCAACTCTATATTATTTGATGTGTGGATATTAGAGCGGGCTCTGGATTTGTTATGGGCTTTTGATGGGTGAGTCCATTACACTCCATAAATTAGTGAGCTAAGGTCTCACCCTCACTCCCTTGTACAACTTACTCAATAAGTTTCCTTTAATTATTAAGCTTTATGTCTCTCTCATTAATAGTGATTATGATAAGTATAAGGATAAGCTTATGCATAATTACCTTTCTTTTATTTAATCCTTGATTTGATGTAAAGCATTAGGATAAACCTTACATCAAATCCAGGCAATTGTATTATAAAAGAAGCCTTAATGCTTCTCATAACTTATACACAACAAACATTTGCCATAAAGAAAAATAAAAGAAAGGTTGAGAGCTAGCAATTTTGCTGTGAGCAAAATCAAGAGAAGTTTAAAGCTTTAATAATATTAAGGCATAAAGGAAGCTTAGGCAGGGCAAGTAAGTTTCTCACCATCAAGAAGTGGGGAGCATATGGTGATGATCTCCTCAGTGCAACTTATCAATAGATCTACAGAAATTTCCGCTGCAGATATGGATTCTAAATCAGGTACGCTCCCTGTATCATCCGATTAATTCATTAATTGTATTTTAAGCTCTTGTGTTAAAGATCCTGTTGCAAATAAATTCTAACAAAAGATTGAATTGTATTGCACATTTCATATAGCAGTAAGAGAGACAATGGGAGGATACTAAGACCATGGCTATATATCTAAAAACTAGCAAGAGCAGAGCAAGCTAACTTTATACAGAAACTCCAGGTGTGTTTGAATTCCTTGTGGGCAATAAATTAGTACACTAGTTTTTGGCTTATTGTTGTTAGTTTTATATGAAAGTGCGCACCCATTTATCTTGGCACCATATATATATATATACTCCAAATGCATGTCTCCATTTATCGACAAGTGAACCCATTGCTATGTTTAAATCTATCATTTTCAGGTCTTCTTCTAGCAAAATTCCAACTAAATGAATGATCATTGCATACATATGTGGATTCACCACCTTCTTTTAATGGATATTTTGTTCTTGCTTGAAATGAAATGATGGAACTCAATTATTTCGAAATAATTCACAAGGGCTGGCTAGGCTAGTCGGTGATGTATGACTTGACCAAGAAATGAATCGATACTCCATATGGCAAAGAATGCATAGTAAAAGCTAGGGTTGTCAATTTTTATGTTTCATTCAGTCTCAATGGGATCCTATCCCGTTCGAGATGGAATTTGGATATATTTTATGTTTTGATTTGAAAATGAAACGGGACAAAAAAGTCCAAAAATTTCAAGTGAGATGGGATTTTAACGAGACGAGACAGAATTTAACATAATGAGGTACGAGATGTGATATTTTTTTTCCCCAAAACAAATAACGGGATGAGATCGAGATAATTTTTTCTCCTGATTATATAAACGGGATGAGACCAGGATTGACAAATCTCGGACCGTCTAGTCCCATTTTTAACCCTTGGTAATATCTCACATTGCTGGGGAAGGATGCTCGTCACGACTTTAAAAAAAATAACCACACTTAACTAATAAGACGTGTTTTAGATGAATTTGAAAATTAGGCCACCATTATGAAGAACAAAACCTAAAGGGACAAGAGACTATATTACGGGCCTAATACTTGAACCACCAAAGAAGATAATATCATATTTAATGCTATTGAATTTGAATGCCACCAAAAGAAATGATTTTGCTCTGTTTATTTCCCTAACCACATTGTAAAGAAGAGGTTTATACGTTGTCTTTTTGAGTGTTGTTCTGGACCACATGACAAAGTAATAAGCAGGCCAAAATTTGATTATATATTCTTAATAGATTTAAGAGATTGACATAATAATATGTATTTGGATTATCTTTATTTTTTTTTTTTAATCAGGAAATGAGATTTTCGCACTCTCTTTTCCCTGTTGGTAGAGAAAGTAGAGGTAGCAAGGCATGAAGCTTTTGATGGTCATAATCAACTTAAAGCATGCATTGTCTCCTCAAGCCTTCACCACTTTTTTTTATTATTTTTTTTCCCTTTTAGGCTAGCTATTTTCACAATTAATCATTGATGTTGAACAAATGACAATTATTTCATTTTAGAGTCATTCAACAGCGATAAAAACAACTGATATGTTGCAATCAAGTAAAATTATTAGTGCTTTTATAAAAGGTCTTCTACCTGTATCATTGTTAAAATTACAGAAAATCTCAAATTTAGATTGAAATTCGGGATTTTATATGGTTTGTTATAGGATTCAGATTGATTTTTTGTTTGATTTAAAAATTCATTGACGGTTCGTGATAATTTTTGATCCCAAATTCTTGATACGTCCCAACTCATTATTAAAAAGTTTCGAGTCTAAATTAGAATTCGAAATCTCGTACTATTCAGTAACAAATTTGAGATTTGTTGTATCCGCTACAAAATCCAATAGAAATATATGATAATTTTTTCGTCTCGCTTATATAATTCAATTTCAGTTCGACCCTAATAATCGCCATCTCGTCCCTGTAGAAGCAAAGTCTCGACTCATCTTCATTTGTATGTATGTATAATCAAAAGTTAGAACAAGAAGAAAAGGAAATTAAATTATACGAAAAATAAATACAAAAGCAAAAATATCAAACACATAATAATGCTTAAACTTTGTGGGGACTCGAATGGCCTTCTTTACAATTAATCACAGTAGCCCCGTGTCACTAACTTCATCATCATCATCATCATCATCATCATCATCACCACACCAGCTCTCTTCCTTTCGCTGTATAAATATTAATTATTTTTATTAAAATTATAATTTATAAACAACACATTCATCTTTTGATCGCTCAAAAATTGATTCCATAAAGATTACATTATTACATGGACGAGTCTTGGCGAATGCGAATGGAAATGCGTGCTAGAAAATCTATGCCGGAAGGAGGACCTAAGCGTCATTCTTTTACCTCGACTCTCGACGCCGACGATTTCTCTGACGTGTTCGGTGGGCCACCGCGTACTGTCCTTGCTGGAAAATTCTCTGCTGATTTTACGGCTACGACGTCGTCTTCGTCAAACTTCTATTCCGAAGTTTTCCGGACTCCTTCGCCGGAGTTTGTGTCTCCAACGAAAAGGAGCGGCCGTTTCTTGCCGGCGTTCAGGATTCCGGCTACGAAAGGCGAGGGCTTATACGGTGATGTGATTGCGTGGAGTGACGGAAGGAAATCGCGGGAGCGGTCTCGGCCGAAGTCGAATTCGAACTCGTCGTCAGTGTTGAGCTCGGAGGAGCTGAGTCCTCTCCGGCCGGTGGACGGAGAAGACGTGGCGTTGTTTTCTTTTGCTTCCAAACTCAGGTACAGCTACCGGTTTTAACTGTTATTGGTTTCAGTTATGCTTGTTTGACGTTTATGCCCTTGTTGTTTGGTTTTATTTGCTTGTGAGGGTATAAGATGAGTTTAAATCTCCGTAGTTTGTATTTTTTGTTTCAAAATCTGGTGATGCCATGTTTACTGTCACCCCATATCTCATATCTTAAGTCTACAGATGATATGCGTAATCGTGAAAAAGTGTTTATATGTGAGTTGCTTAAACATATTTATTGGACTAGATTTTTTTGGGATTGATGCAGATGATCATGGTAATTTCATATCCCATATTAGATATGTGTGATTTTCGGGAAATACTTATACGTGGATTAAATAATTCTAAACTAGATTAGTTGGACATCATTGGACTAAAATGTTTTTTTTTTTTTTTTCATGAGGATTCCCATTTGATTTACTTACTTTTAAACAACTGTATTATTAATCAAGAAATCCTATTTTTTTGTTGTCGAAAATTTAGCTTCATATCATTTATTGATACAGGCCAATCAATATTCCGTGTAGATGGAAATCAACAACAATGATGCCAGATGACCATTCAAAGAGACAAGGTTTCCCTGCTTTTCAATGCAGTACCCCTTCCTACAATGATAACCGCTACATGGAAAATGATCACAATTATAATTGCCGAAGCTCTTATTATGAATTCTCACGATGTGTTTCGTCTCCAAAAACCATTAGTGTCGAACCCACTTTATATCAAAGCATCAATGTGTCTGTGGATGATCTAGAACTGAACTCCCCATCATCCCCTGCCTCTTCACTTTGCCAAGAACCTGAGCCAAAAGATAGTTTTATGCAGAGTAATGTAATGCAAGAACAAGAAGTGGAACAAGAGGAGGATGAAGTTATGAATTCTTATGTTATCGAGATCAATTCCGACCATAAAGAGGGAACTGGGGAAGCAGTTTCCATTGATGAAGCAATTGCATGGGCCAAGGAGAAGTTTCAGTCTCAGAGTTCCTTGACACAACTTGAGAAAGATGAGTCAGCTTCTAACTTAGGAAGTGGTATGTTATTTTTCTTTATCCATTTATCATGTTATGTTCTTAATTACAATGTAAATGATAAGCCTTTGGTTTGATTTGGTATTATGCAGAAAGGCCTAATGCTAATGAATTTTTAGATGGACAAATTGGAGGACATGGAACCATAGATTCTCCAATAGTAAGTATCATTACGCGGCAAAAGCATAATAATCATAGCTCTTGGAAAAATGAAGTCAGTGGTATACATTTGTTTTGAGTTAGGTGTTTGCAGTTATTATTATTGCACCTGAGGTATTCGCTTCCACTTTGCAGGATGAACAAAAGAATTGGGCAACTGAAGAAGTGCTAAAAGAACAATCACAACAAGACAATGTAAGCTCATAATGCACTTTGTGTTTCAGTACTAATCATATATACATACACATATAGTTTGATACATCTGCGCTCTTTCACGACAATTTACAGATAGAAATGGAGCTATTGGAAGAAGAAATAAGGTTGTGGTCAGCTGGTAAAGAAACCAACATTCGCTTGCTGCTTTCAGCTCTGCATCATGTAAGACCTTAATTGATTTCGTATTATATATTTCATCAAAAACATATATGATGATGATATTTAAAAGCTGGATTCAGGTTCTGTGGCCTAACAGTGGCTGGCATGCAGTACCGCTAACAAGCCTCCTAGAAAGCTCACATGTGAAGAAGACATATCAGAAAGCGAGGCTTTGTCTTCACCCAGACAAATTACAACAAAGAGGAGCAGCATTCCAACAAAAACATATTGCCGAGAAGGTCTTTTCCATCCTCCAGGTAAATTTGGATCCGCGCCTAGCTTTAATTCCCACAAGTTAAACATAAGTTCAAATCATAAGAAGAATTTATCATATCAGTGAACCATAATTGAAATTTGGTTCTGTGACTTGGATTATGAGACAATTTATTTGATTGCAGGATGCATGGGCTGCATTTATCTCCGAAGATGCTTTCTTTTAGTGGTCAGTTTGAGAGACAAAGAAGCTTAGCTTGAAAACGAAAATGGTGGAGACTGTAATATAAGCATAACATATATATATATAAATATTACTAATATAAGCATGAAGTATCCCTTGTTTTGTACAGAATCAGTGAATGAAATAAGCTATAATTATGTATTGTGGGTTGTTTGATATTTCACAATATGCCTGCAAGAGCAAAGACTGTTGGATGATTTTGCTGCGATTCACAGGGATTGTCTTAGTGAGTGATTAATAGTAGAATCTTAATGAAACTAAATTAATATGATTAATTAATTAAATTCAAATAAACGCAAAATAACAAAAATAATCGGATAATTTTAGAGTGAATTAAACGGAAAGCTAAAATTAAAGTAAAATACTTGAGGTGTATACTAACTTTTTAGCTACAGCTTTTTGAGGATTTAAACATGGATTGGATGGCGAACCAAATGAAACTTATTAAAAAAATTACTCGATGGACTTATTATTAGTATTTTAACATAATCCGTTTGAATTCTACTAATCGATGAAAATATTTATCACAGAAAATATCCGCCTTGCGTACTACCAAAATCGAAACACAATATGCTAAAATGTTTAAAATGTTTTGCGTATTAGTAGGTTAAATTTAAAATATGTCAAACTTTTGAAAGAACAAAATATATTTAAATAGGTTGATATAAAAGTGTTGTGTTATATTTTGTGTATTATGTTTGTTTTGGTTTTTGTTTTTTTTTTCTTTGGGAATTTGTATTCTCTAACATGGTCAATGTGGGAAGACCAGATCAATTCTGTAATTTTTCTAATATCTTCATTAGATTTTAGATGTAAATTCGATTTTTACTAATATATCTTCATAAAATCTTATATTTTACTATATTTTTGTTAACACCATTAGTTAGCCATTTAATAGACTGATAAAACACCAATTTTACCATTGAGTTATTGATAAGCGGATAATATATCAATATTTACCGCCCATTATCTTGCATTTTGTAGGTTATTTCGAGCACCAATATGTTTGGAAGTCCAATTTAAATGAATTTCTTAAAAATGAAAGCTCCCAATAACTCATATATAAGTATAAGTCTGTCCCAAATCTTAAACATCAGACTTATAACATACTTTTGAAGACTTAAGAGTATAGAAGAACACCTAGAATAAAGCAAGAACAAGATTCTCAAGGTCCCAGGTTCAAATCCTGGGTAGCACCCTTGTAAGAGCCTGAGACAGCACCGGTTTACCCACACATCAATTGATGACGTGCAGTTTCCCGGTATTCCAAAAAAAAAATAATAATAAAAAAAAATCCATAACAATAACCCAATTGAATGAAAAGTTCAACCACCATTTGTTTGCTTACTTAATTGAAGTTGCAACCTTATGTTCTTCTCTTACATAAGGTTTTCGAAAAGTTGTTTGTTTACTTTTTATTTGGTCTTTCAGTTAATGAAATTAGTCAAATCTCTCTCTCTCTAATCATTTGTTTAGTTTTAGTTAAGTAGGTTTAGTTTTAATATTAATAGGAGAAATAATAAGTCATTGTGGGTGCGATATCTAACTTTTGTCACTATATTACTTAAGCGATATGTGCGCTTGCGTGCGGTAACAAAATCGTGATAAGTTATTATCATTTCATTACTTCAGAAATTTAAAAATAATAAACGAGTACAAAAAAAATTGGGTATAATATTTTACTATTATATCTTTACAAAATCTTACATTTATAGACACTGAATTTAACATTCGGTCTACAATCGAGAATTTGTATAATGGAGGCACTATCGATCCTGTAAAACAAAGATAAGGTGAACATAGAGTAAATATCTACTGATATGGTGGATTCCGTAGGCACTCTGTCGCTCAAGTCAGTGACGATGACAAGCGGAAAGAAAGGGAAAAGCAAGGGAAATAGTTACCTTGATCTTCGTAAATTATCATGAGAGCGATATGTTGGTGTTTATGGAGTTATATATACTTTGAGAACTCGAGTGTGAGAGCCAAAACTTGAGTTGTTGAATCTTGAATACCTCAATCCTTTGAACCTCATATTCTTTTATAGGCTGTGAAGTAGCCATTGTAGTCAGTTTAAGATTCATTGGAAGTGTCGTATTCCAATCTTATTCAGGAAAGAATAGTAGAGTAAGGATCGAATTATGAGTGCCTAGATATCTTGGATTAAGTGCAATCCTTATTGTACTTGGATGATACCATTGTGTTTATTGGTTGTTTGTCTCGATTCAAATACTTAGTTTCATTCTTAAGAAGAAATTAGTCGTGTGTAGAATGACGGACGATGTCTATTAGGACATAGCATAATATGGGACAATGTTGATTGGGAAATTGCTCATATATTATCGATTGGAATATTAAATAGTACGATTAGGGTCTTCTGGTGACCTTTTGAGTCATTTGGGCTCCTAGAAGCCTTTAGGCTATATGAGCCTCTTCCTTTGGGGTGTATGGGTTCGTGGGACATGTGTGTGAGTCATATGTGTAGGCTCGGGGTTGTTGACAGCCTTGCGTTTAAGAATATCTAATCCAATAAACTTGATGTCGTATGAGATCAATGTCGACTGGAATATCCATGTCGAATAAGGCTCTAACGGTCGGAAACAACGCTGATTGGACCTTCTTAGCAGCCCATGATGCTACTAGGGCTAGATGAAGGCCATAAGACATTATCTTTATGCAATTTGATCGTGTGGATCCAAGTGTTGTATGATACATAATGATGTTTGTGTCCTCAGGACAAGGTTAAACTTTTCTGATAGTAAGTGGGAGACTGAGGCAAACCTTTGGTATTTTTCGCATCAACGAACGAAGTCTATTGAGTCGGCTCATACGGTAGGCCAGTAATATCCTTCCGTATGGGCTCAGCACACTAAGCTTCTTCCTCTAGAGTGGTTCACACATTCTCCTTCGTGCAACTCAGCTAGCACGTATTAGGCTTCCTCGGGAGTAACACACTTGAGGTAGGAACCAGAATAAGACCTCTTCAAGAGTTTTTTTTATCACACAAAGTGAACCTTGCATCCTAGCATTGGATTTTTTGAGCTTCAGCCTTGTCGTTTAGAAGTGAACCATCCTTTAAGTACTTGATCAATTGAGTCATCCAAAAGTCGATTGAGTTGACTGAGGTAACATATTTAGATTTCTCTTTCCAGTTTGTTATCCACTATAAATAAACCACATGGATAGTTGGGGTTTTGTAACATCCCCAATCCGTGAATATTATCGGCAGATGACACTGCCACCTAAGCCTCTGACTGAAACCGGAAATCAACCATTCTTTTAATAATATTCACAACAACATAGACTAACTGTATGAACCATTCAACATAACACATACAAAATCCAGTTATTGTACAACCACACACACACACACACACACACACACACACACACACACACACACACACACACACACATATATATATATATACCATTCATCACAATAACTAAAAGAGACTACATTCTATATGAATGTAGATATGACATGATAAACCCATACAACTAGTGACTGCAGTGCTGCTCCTGTCCCAGATCCATATCTCCCAATGATAGCTTTGGCTCACCAGTAACAAAGTCCTGAAAAGAAAATCTGGAGAGTAGGGGGGGTGAGTCCTAAAGAACTCAGTGAGTGGAGCTATAAAACCAGAAAACAAACAATATTAGAAATACTCATAATCAGTGCAATAAAATTCTTAACATAAACCAAAGTTTGTTTGCTGGTTATGAGTATTTCTAATACTGTTTGTTTTCTGGTTTTATAGCTCTACTCAGTGAGTTCTTTAGGACTCACCCTCTCCCCCACTCTCCAAATTTTCTTTGTAGGACTTTGTTACTGGTGAGCCAAAGCTATCTTTGGGAGACATGGATCTGGGACAGGAGCAGCACTACAGTCACTAGTTGTATGGGTTCATCATGTCATGTCTAGATTCATATGGAATGTAGTCTCTTTTGGTTATTGTGATGAATGATCTATGTATATATATATGTGGTTGTACAGTAATTGAATTTTGTATGTGTTATGTTTAATGGTTCATATAGTTAGTCTATGTTGCTGTGAATGTTATTAAAAGAATGGTTGATTTCTGGTTTCAGTCAGAGGCTTAAGTGACAGTGAAATCTGTCACCTGCCGGTAATATTCCCAGATTGGGTTGATATCAGAGCATGGTCTTGGAGTTAGTGAATGCAGTGGGAGAGTGGCATTGTCTTATATATGTAGTATACCCGAGGTACTAATATATAAGAGGCTGTTTCTCCGGTACTGTGTCCCGAGGTATGTCTCATTCTGATTGTTTAAAATCTTTCTAGAATTCAATTGACCATTTTCTTTTCTTGATCACTTAGATATCATGCCACCTAGAACCAGAGCCAAAGGCAGAGGTAGACACAAGCGTGATAGGGCACCTCAGGATATAGATCTGGACCAAGGATCAGTGGCACATCCTTCTGATGCAGATATATGACAGAGGGTGGAACCGATACATGAGGGGGTTATGAGAGTAGATGAGGCAGTACCGGTAGTTCATGATAATGATGACTTAACTGTGGGATTTCAGCAACTCCAGCGTGCTTTAGCAGCTCTTGCTCAGTTAGCTACCCGACAGCCGCAGCCTCCAAGCCCAGGGCCGAGAGCTGCAGAACCTACAGTTTCTATTCCACTTCCACATGTAGAACCTTCATTGGCTCACCAGAAAATAGTTCCCTCAATGATACCAGACACTATAGCTCCTCAAGAAGGGCCTTCTATTTTACCATAAGGACCTATCCCAGTGAAAGCTCATGTGATAAATGTTGCGATAATTTCTATCGTACCATAAGTGTTGTTGCGATAATCTCTATCATACCGCAAGTGTACGGTGTCAAGTTTTAGTAAACGATGAATATAAGTGTCGAACCCACATGGATTGAAATCTAAATTACACTAAGTACTATAATTATTAACCTTAACTTTATTTAGACACAAAACTTAAATTGATTTAATTGGAAAAGTAAAAAAACAAAGATAATTAAGAAATTACCTGAATTTTAATGTAGTATCAGTGAGAAGATGAATTCTAGAGTCTGATTTCACCTAGCTTTTCAGTATGTATTTACGATGCCAATTGACTATTATTCAAAAACTACGTTTATAAGCCAAGAATCATAAATTTATCCACCCTCTCTCCCAAGAAATAGTGAAAATATTGTTAATTATCAAATTCAATATCCCTATAAAAATCCAATGATTAGTAATTTATTAAGCCCTGTGATTCTGTATTAACAGCTTTCAAGGAGTTATAGATTCTCTCGAACTCTATAAACTTCCTAGATTATATTTCTCAATTCCTACTCAAAATCCCCACTCCCGAGTGAAAGATTTCAAACATAACATCATCATATTTGTGGCCGACAAATAAGAAGCATTAAACACATGAAAATATAAATAAACTGAATAAAAACTGAATAAAAGTTATTCGACAGTTAAACTCTAGAACAAGAGAATTAGTTCATGGCTGAATTAAAACACAACAGAAATTATATCCAAAACATAATGATAAATAGAAGAATCTGAAGAAGAAAATAAGATAATGAAACCCGAATCAAATTCCTTATGTTTCTGGACTTCACCTCATTGTCTATTTCCTTCTGCTTTAATCTTTCTTTTTGGATGTATTAATTTTTGTGTTTAGAACTTTATTGCTGTGTCTAAAATGCCCTCCTCAGGGTTTGGACGTGATGTTTAATTTATAGAAAAACACCCGAGTTCTCATTCGCATCTTATGGAAACCCTAATATGTCTCATTGCTCGCCGCGGTGCCGCGACGTCAAATCTCCTGGAACTTTGTATGGAGCATCATTGGCGTCGCAGCGCCAGAAGGTTGGCGCCAGCCTTAACTTCAGGATGACTTGGTTCATTTTATTTCTACTTTCCTCGCGTACTTCAGTCGCATCCATAAGCTCTCAAAACCCGTACACTAGTCTAGAATCCATGCTTTTAATGCTTTA
The DNA here is from genome assembly GCA_019454045.1 of Zanthoxylum bungeanum. Lineage (NCBI taxonomy): Eukaryota > Viridiplantae > Streptophyta > Magnoliopsida > Sapindales > Rutaceae > Zanthoxylum > Zanthoxylum bungeanum. Next base: position 3,270 of record SKCR01029069.1, on the reverse strand, counting down.
TATTAACAAAACACCAAACAACTCCAAAATACATTAAATTACATGGAATCTAACAAAATAATAAGTTGAAGATGCGAGAATAAATGTGTATAATTCACACTTATCAGACACCCCCAAACTTAAGATTTTGCTAGTCCCGAGCAAAAAAACTAAATAAAACACATAAATGAAATTAAACAACTAAAATGATGAAATTAACTAGGCCACTTTCATAGGAACTACGATTGCATTTAACTTATGCAATAAGCCTTTAAACCCCTAGACAACCCTAGTGGACGAGTTATAGTCTCATGAGGGCTTACAGAAACGACACCCACAAACATCATACTATGCACATGCAATTATGCAACAGAAGAAAAATTGACAAAGAAATAACAAAAGTCTTAGGAAATCTGGTGCATGTAGTGTTCTCAGAGAATACCTAATGATGAAAACAAAGAAACCTTCAAAGTACATGATTCAACTTAGATCCAACTTCTTGAATAAATTAACAAAATTAGACTCAAAATGTGTGTGTGTGTTAAGGTTTGGTTACAGCTTGAATCCTAAGGAAGCTAACTAGGTGATTTCGTCAATAAAATTTCGCATCCAATGGTCAAACCAACCTAGATATCTAAAAAATTGCTCCATATTTGCCTATTGAGCTCTATATGATATGTTTTTTTTTTTATAACTGAAAATCACATACCCTTTAATGTAGCATTTCTCCTCATAGTGGTCCTAATACTCGCCCATGGGTAGCTTCACGCTTATCGGTTATAGGTGGTTTTTTTGTGTTTGTTTAATATACCATATCATATAATATAAATAATTACAAACGAAGATAGATATCTAAGCAAACGGTTATTCATCTTTAGCTAATTTCCTTAACTAATCATTTTGCTATCTACCCAGGATCTTACTGTTAAAAACCTCTATATTAAGTGCTTACGAGTCTGACCTAGATCTCTTACTCAAGGCATTCGATAAAAGGTATTCACATACTTATTGTTTTCAAAGTACTCATACTACGCACACAACCTCATCATTGAAACAACATCCATCATGCCCAGACTCTTTTTTTATTTTTAATAATACAAGTACATGTCATAATTCAAATACACGTCATAATTGAAATTCGCTAAAAAAAAACTAAATCATGAAAATAACATAGATATGCAACCCACACACACATATACAATACAACATTATGTAAATTCACAATAACACCCCCAAACTTGAAACGAGCAGTGCCTTCAATGCTCAAAATAAAGAAATTAGAAGTGCAAGGCACGTACCAGAGACAACAAATGTCAATCCTCATCCTCCTTAGATGCATCAGCTGGATATGGAGGAAAAATGGGTGGTGAAGGAAAACAGACAGCATTGGCTCCATAATTCAGTCCACAGTTCTCAAATATCTCAACAAAGGCAGTATTGAAGTCCACAGAATATGCCATATAATTGTCCACCCACTCTCGAAAAACATGCTCCACTTGATGATGACGTCAGGTCTCTGTCTCGAGTAAAGATAAACGGTCTCCCAAATTGAGACGGTGTGTGGTAGTCGTGATCAGACGAGGGAGGCAGAACTTGCACCTCGGGAGGAACTAGCTACTCTATACAGACTGGACTCTAGTGTGTCATCATCGTCCCTGGTCTGGTAACAGGTAAGAATACCCGCATCAATCGGAGCGTGAGCAATCAGTAGTTCTTCACTCTTTTCCCAGATAACCCCCGCGTTGTGGCACAAATCAGCAATCAGAGATGGGTGAGAAAGCCCACATGTGGTAGCTCCCTGCACAGTATCAAGAATAGAGTCCTGAATGACCCGTTTAAAATTAATGGATTTGCCGGTGATAATTGCATATGTTAACGCAACACGGTCCTTGGTGACATGAGAGGTGTGACTTGTTGGCAGAAGTTTAGCAGAGATGAAAAAAAACCAGGCTTTAGCATATTTCTCTAGATCCGTCTTGTTAAAATACACGGTGACTTCTTGATTTGTCTTCCAGCTGGCCAAGACTCCACATATGGTGGTGATTATTTCCTTGTAATACTAGTCCTCTACTAAGTAAGATGTGTATTCTTCATCCTCGATGTCTGGCAACTGATAGAAAGAATTTATGGTGTGCTGATCGAATGGTACCATTTTCCCTCGGACTAGCACAATCAGGCCATCATGGCGCACATGTTAGGGATATGCCTTATACCCAACTTGTGGATGGGCTATATGTACATGTATTTGTAATATTTTAATTAATTAATAAAATGACAATCTTTATTATACGTGTCTTACATAACTTATATGAATCATCAACATTGTAATAAAGCCCTTGGAGCAATAAGACAATGGCTTCCACGCCTTATGAGAATCATTACTCTTAAATGTTCATAATCATAGTTTTGTGAATAATCTAGGCATTCACAAAGCGTAGAGACTAGCATGATGATATGATCCGCCCTTAAGTGAAGTAGTCGATCTCATAGGCTACTAGCGGAGATCCGTCCGTTTGGTGTATCACATGGATGCATGAGTTTCTCGTGTCCATCGAACTGACCGCCGAAAGTTTTCATATGGAGTGTTTATCTCATGTGTCTGTGAGAACTTTCATGTATTGATTATATGACTAGTCCTTAGACTTGAGGTCTTTACAATCTTATGTGTGGATCAAATAACTTTAACATTCTCATTCCCCGGTTCAAAAGATCCAGTCATAAGGGTATGATTGGGTCATTTGTTGAAACACATGAAGTTTGTAAAGATACAACAGAGAATCGCCACTCTCTCGGATAATATTTTCTTATAAGAGTAGTATTCCAGTTCGCAGGTTGATATGTGTGATCAGTGCTTGAGACTGTGGCCACAGCGGAAGAATAATGTGAGATTCTTGGGTTAGCACGATTCATGACACTATCAACATCATACCTTTGACCATATGGGTAGACATTTTCCGTACCCTAGGTCAATAGGTGGGGATACAGTGAGGCGAATGACCGTATCATATGTAAATCGCATACATAATGGGTATATATATCTTTCCTTATCATTTGGGGGCCTTGGCATGTTGCTAGATGTCAAACTTGGTCATTGAAATCGAACGATCATCTGATCGGAGGATAATCTATGTTCGATTAAATTATCACGATTCATTTCATGTCCAACTTGGGGGGAACCCAAAAGGTCACACACAACAAAATCGAAATCAATGGTTAACAGTGCACAATACAAATATAACAGCATATATGATTGTTGTAGGAATTGTTCATAAATGGTTCAATGTGTTTAAC